>JAOTNS010002473.1:0-21076 GCA_028476615.1 Culter alburnus
AGACGAGGTGGTGAGGTTTTAATTTTTCATTTGTTTATATTGCTATGTTAAAGTTAAGTTGTAAGATGTTTTACATTATTGACTTAATCAATGTGCAATCAATTTGTGCAAGTGAATCCATTTGAACCCCTTTTTTTTTTTTTTCAAATCTAAATGATTACGTATTTTATCCTTGTAAAAAACACTGCATGCCTTTTCTAAAAAGCAAATTCAAAAAGTTTTTTTCTTGTCACAATTATAATGGGGGGAACTGCTGATTTTCTCATTTGTAATTCACAACCCAATAGAAAGTTGAAAAATATAATTTAAAATAATTTGATAACCACTGAAATTGATTATTGATTATCAATATAACATTACCAACAGAGCGTTTAAGTATTTTATGTCTGAAATATTTCAGCTTCAGGCCGCTCCAGATCCAGGAGTGGAGCTTTCACCCAGACGGCCAGTCAGGTTGGGACACATGGCTTTGGTGTCAATGATCAGGAACCGCTGCCAAACCCAAACCAGCCACTGAGTCAAGAGCTACTGGCTATTTAGCTCCTCTGCCTTCCGAGTTGGCTTCTTCTGTGTCAACAGATCAGGCTCACAAGAAGAGGAAGTGGCAGAGCGGCATCCAGCAAGCCCCAGATGATGGACATCCATCCACCTCATATAAGAGACCTGCCAACGGTCTTGCTCAGGTCAGAATAGGCTTATATTAAACAAGTAAGCCTAGCCAATTCTTACATTACTAATAGATGCTTTAAGTATTTGATTTGTGAAATATTTCAGCTTAGGCTGCTAAGAACCAGGAGTGCAGCTTTTACCCAGATGCCATCAGGAGGTTGGGACACATGGCTCTGGTGTCAACAATGATCAGGAACCGCTGCCAAACCTAACCCAGCCACTGAGTCAAGAGCTACCTGGCTATTTAGCACCTCTGCCTTCCGAGTTGGCTTCTTCTGTGTCAACAGATCAGGCTCACAAGAAGAGGAAGTGGCAGAGCGGCATCCAGCAAGCCCCAGATGATGGACATCCATCCACCTCATATAAGAAACCTGCCAAACGGTCTCGCACAGGTCAGAATAGGCTTATATTAAACAAGTAAGCCTAGCCAATTCTTACATTACTAATAGATGCTTTAAGTATTTGATTTGTGAAATATTTCAGCTTTAGGCTGCTCCAGAACCAGGAGTGCAGCTTTTACCCAGATGGCCAGTCAGGAGGTTGGGACACATGGCTCTTGTGACAACAATGATCAGGAACCGCTGCCAAACCTAACCCAGCCACTGAGTCAAGAGCTACCTGGCTATTTAGCACCTCTGCCTTCCGAGTTGGCTTCTTCTGTGTCAACAGATCAGACTGACAGGAAGAGGAAGTGGCAGAGCGGCATCCAGCAAGCCCCAGATGATGAACATCCATCCACCTCATATAAGAGACCTGCCAAACGGTCTTGCACAGGTGAGAATAGGCTTATATTACAGAAGTTATGGCTCAACTATTAATTGATTTGTCATTGTAAAATATTCTCAAGATCTTTGATGTAAAAACTGCATTAAAGTAAAATTCTTTGGAAGATGTCTAAAAGACATATCTTGTTTACATTTTGCAGAAGCATATGCGAAGGGCCCATTGCTGGGGAAAGGTGGATTTGGCTCTGTGTATGCTGGGACCCGCAGGTCTGATGGACTGCCAGTAAGACATTTTCTTCCCTCCTTCATTCAAACAGACTTTAGAAGTGTTCTCAGAGTTGATATTAGTAAATGTCATATGTCACAATGAAGCAGGTGTGATTTACTGTGCTTTCTGTCTACAGGTTGCCATCAAGTATGTCTCTAAAGGCAGGACGAACAAGAGGCTGAAAGTTGTAAGTTCCAGCGTGATTCTGTTGATCTGTTTACACACACGCACACTTCTGCTTTCAGCCCTGGATGTAATGCAGCATTTGTCATTGCAGGAAGGCCAGGGTCTGCTGCCACTGGAGGTCGCACTGATGACCCGGGTCAATTCCGCTCCTGCCTGCCCCAATGTCCTGCAGCTCGTGGAGTGGTTTGACTGTCCCACTGATTGCATCATGATCCTGGAACGACCAGTTCCTTGCCAAGATCTCCAGAGTTTCTATGAGGAGAACGGCTGTCTGGATGAGAGCCTGGCCAAGAAAGTGCTGGTCCAGCTCATCGCTGCGCTGAAACATTGCGAGAGCCGCGGAGTCTTGCACCGGGACGTCAAGCCACAGAACCTGCTGATTTCCACAGCTTCACATGACATCAAGCTGCTGGACTTTGGTTGTGGAGACCTCCTAAAGGACTCGGCCTACACATCGTTTTCAGGTTGGTTTGCATTACAGAAAGAAAGCTCTTACTACTTCACTCTGTGTGATGTTCTTATACATGGATATTTTGTAAACATTTGATTATCAACCAGAGGGAAACTCTACATTGACTCAGGGCTACATTTAGTTTGGACTGGAACCTTTTCAGTGGATGTTTTTGATCTTTTTGGGTATCTCAGGCACTCATCAGTACGCCCCTCCTGAGTGGTTTCATCAGCACCACTATTATGCAGGACCGGCTACTGTTTGGTCAGTGGGGGTGACGCTCTACAAGATCCTATGTGGTTTTTTACCCTTCAGAGCCACATGGAGGGTCACCTCTAACAGCAGACTGCACTTCCCCAGAGAGCTGTCTACAGGCAAGAGATAGCATACATTCAGAGATAAAGCCAGACAGAGAAGTTTGTTCTGTTGTGTAACTGAAGAGAAGTACTGTGTTGTGTGTAACAGAGTGCCGTCAGTTGATTAGCTGGTGTCTCAGTGCAGAGGTTGCAGACCGTCCCAGCTTAGATGACATTGAGCGCCATCCCTGGTTACACAGAACAGGTGGCCAGTGACGTTACACTTATCTGAAGTACAGCAGTCATAGGTTGGATTGGATTATTAGGATCAGTCTAGATAAAAGTTTTTAATTATTTGTATAGGGTGATCAGGAGTGACACAGGACCTGCAGAGACAGCTTCCTGTGCACCTACGGAAAAGAGGAGTGGACCATGAACTAATGGACACTCCACAAACATGTTATTTTATCCTCTTCTCCACTGGTAGGGTCCCTGTGTGGATGAACATGCAGCCCCAGCTGAAATCGGAGCCCCGATGGGTCAGAGATTGGCTAGTTGGGCAGAGTCTAAGGTAGCAAAATGTATATTTTCCCCTCAATTAGAGTAGAAAACTTGGGACAGAGTGTAAACTAGCATAATGCGTTTTTGAAAATTTAGACAAGGAAATAAGAAAAATCAGAATAACAAATCTTAGAGGTCAGTTAAGTCCAGTAGGTGGCAATATACACATAGAATGCAAATCACCAAAACACTGAAGATTTTTTTTTTTTATGCTCAGAACAGTAATCAACATATGATAAGGTAGTTTGCCATATGGAACCGGGGGCAGTGAGCACCTTGGTTATTATTGGTAACTAAAACTAAAACCAAAAAAAAAAAAAAACATTTTTGTTACTTAAAACAATTAAGATAAACAGTAATTGAAAAAAAAAAGATTACAAAATACTTAGACTTATTTTATTTCTGCTTGTTGCTTGGAAGTTTATATGGACAGACCCTCGACCCCTCAATTTTGACTTTGGGAGTGAGTCTACTCGTGTGTACACTTCAGGCAGCTTCATATATCACAAATCAACATGATTGTGACCGCACACAACTCTAGAGTATGATTTGTGAATTATTTAGAGATTTAACAGTAACCTTGATTTAACCTCTGTCATAGTACATTTTCATGTGTGTAATTTTTAAGTATACCTATAGACCTAAAGAACAGTATATAAAACAATTTATAGGGAAAACTGTAAATACAGAGCTTGACGCTTACTTTTTTCCCAAGGAGCACATGTGCTCGTAAGTTGAAAAATTTAGGAGTGCAATAAAAACTTTAGGGGCGCAATGCAAATTTTTCAAACGTGTTTTAGATTAATAAGGGGATATAAAGAGACATTATAAGTAGAATACAAAATGTACACCAGGTTTTAAATATTTCTGCTTCAAACTGTTTTTAATAATTATGTAATTATTTATAGTCCTACTTTAAACTCTGTATATAGGCATGTGACAATATCAAATTTTCATTTAATGATGATTGATGAAGATTTTATTAGGGTAGCCTATATGGTATCACATATTGAATTAATAGCTTTTTTCTTACAATTAAAAGAACTCTGAACATTGAAATATACAGTAAAACAATACACAAAAAATGTGTAAAGCAAACAAATGTTTCAAACAGATTAAAATGCAATACAACTATAAAGAACATTAGGTAACACTTTACAATATGGTCCCATTGGTTAACGTTAGTTAATGCTAATAAAGTAGGCTAACATTAACAATAGCTTGATTCAGTATTTACTATTCTTTGTTAACGTAAATTAATAAGAATACAACTCATTGTTAGTTCATATTAGCTATTAATAATAGCAGATACAACTTTTGATTTTAATAATGTACACTGTTAAAAATGTCACCTTGGTTTTATTCCAAAAAGTTATTTCAAAAGGCAATTATTTGCATCAGACTTCTAAGTATTTTGAACTCATCTAACTTGTGTTTGACCAATTAGACATTACATGTCTTCAACAGGGATCCCTGCGACTGAGGTGGCATAGAGTACCAGCTCTGACTGCTACAGGAACCTCTGGGGCGACCAAGACATGGAGCTCTAGGACCTCATCAACCATGATGGGTAGCTTGGAGTCCAGGCTGTCCAAGATAGGAACTTTTGTGGAAGGAACATCTGGGGCGGCAGCTCTGACTGAGACTAACAGGACTCTCTGGGACTGGAACAGCTAAGATGGAAATGGCTGAGACAGGAAGCCCTAGCAGTGGTGAGGCCTTATGAAGCAGCTCTGTGATTGGGGTGTTAATGATAGGGAGCATCAATAAAAAAGAGGGGCAAAGAAATTAACTATGGACAAAAAACTATGTACTCATCCCCAGGCAGCAATACCACAAGATGCAAATATTGATGGCTCAAGCCTGGTGTCAGATGCTACCAGAGATGGCCAGCCTCACAAAACGCTAAGAGCTGGAGGATGGAGAGGCCACTCGTTAAACCTGCCACATGCTAAGCTGACTAAAGAGCACTTCTTTGGTGGCTGTGAGAGGGTGCTCTTGTCTCCACAACTTATGGGATGACCTAAAACAAAAAGGTTTATTGTCTAAATTCAGGTTTATTGTCTAAATACAATACAGAACAAATTTGACATAGCATTTAAAAACTTTTCATAACTTGTCATTTCAGAACACTTTTTGCTGATCTTAGGTACCTTAAACCAGTTGTGGAGAAGGAGCCTCTCAAGAAGAATCCTCTCTCAGGATCGGGATGCAGAAAGACATTGATCGAATGGCTGCATTCTGTGCAGACTATTACCTTTAACTTCCTTTACACCTGCTCACTTTTTTTAATCATATTATTCTAAGCTGCACAGTTTGTAAAAATTCAAATTCAAAGCAAAGGCTTTGCACAGAAACAGTTATAACAGAAACGGTTATATACATAAGGTGAAGTATGTACGTTTTTTTTATATATAGCTCAATGTGTAGCGAGAGTTTGGGCCATGGCTACTGTAGCAGGCGGAGCTATGGGAAAAGAAATTTCAGCTTTAGTTACAGTGGTGAACGCCAAAATTCGCTGCAGTCACTAGTGTCACAGAAACTACATACTTCACTTTTAAAGGAAAGATAAGGAACATTTTACATTATATTAATCATGTTTTAGGTGCTGTTTTCAGATGCCAAGTCACATGGTCATGACTAACCATCTCTCTTCTTATTAAAATTTGTACAGAATGCAGGGATCTGATTAGCCAGTGCCTAACCCGGGATCCAACATCAATGGATTAGAAATTATCTGGATTGGAGAAGTTCAGGAGATTCACTCGATCAGTGATTTCAGGTGTGAGGAAATGTAACAGACAGAGTAGGATTATTATTACTTGTCTTTAATTCTGGATTATTTGTAGTGAGATTTTCAAATTTGTGTTCAGTGTAATGTCAAGTCAAGTCACCTTCATTTATATAGCGCTTTATGCAATCCAGATTGTTTCAAACGGTAATAAACAGGAAAATAGCAGAATCTGTGATGCAAACAGAATTCAATTCTGTTGTAAATCAGCTGTAAAAAAACATTCATGAGTTGACTTGTCCATATAATCTTTGTATTGGACAGGAAATAACATACTTGCTGTCCTTGGTGGAGGGCTTGAGCTCGAAACTCGACCCAAAGCCTGAACCAACTCCAACCTGACAGGAAACTCAAGCCGCCACACCAGAGACCTCAAAGCCTGTCCATGTCTGAGCAAGAACATGAGAGACTTCAAGACTGAAAGAAGTCATCAAGTCATCACAGCCACTTTTGCTTTGTTTATAAAAAGGAATTTTTTTGTTTTTTAAAAGTCAAGACAAGTCATCTTTGTTTATATAGCATTTTAATGTCGGGGAGTAAAGTTACATGTAACGGAATTACATAATTTAATTACAAATAAATGTAACTGTAATTTTAAAAAATGTGTAATTAAATTAGTTATGAAAATGCTAACGATTAAAAAGGAAGTTACATCTGAATATTTTCTGTAAAAAGCTAGGACATGTTGAATAATATTAATTTGTTGTAATTATGTGCACAATGCCTTCTCCTGCCATTTAAAGGCCGTTTAGTAAAGTGATGCTATACTGATGCTTTTGATTGGCTTTCTTGCTTGAATTTGCAGCGCACCACACCTGCCAATTACATCAATCCACATTGCCACTCAAAGCTTTAAGCTACAACCTGTCTGAGAGTTGCCATCATGGCAAGTGATAAAAATTCATTCCAGTTCTGGAAATTTAAAAATCATTTCATCCAGAAATCTAACCTTTAACCTCAGAATGATCTCAAAGTAAAAATAGATGCTAAAGTCTGATTTTGTGGTGGCTGTGTTCTTTAAAATTAAACTATTATGATCTTAATTCAAGTGATGAAGGATTTTGAAAGTCTGACAGTAATCATTGTTGAGAACCACCGTAAGGTTAACCCTGCCTGGTTTAAATGTTTGAAAATGATTAACAGTTGAAAACATTTGTTAGAAATTTAGAAAAGTAATTAAATGTAATTAGTTACATTAATAAATTAATTGAAATTACACTACTTATTACATTTAGAAAAGGATAACTTGTAATCTGTAACCTATTGCTGCACTTAATACAGTACAGATTGTTTCAAAGCAGCTTTATAGTGTTAAACAGGAAGATAATGATCAATGATGAAAACACAATCCAGTTCTGCTGTAAAGCAGCTCTAAGACAGTATAGTGTCATTATTCAGCTGAAGTCAGTTCAGTTGATTCAGTTCAGTTCAATAACTGTAAAGTTCATAAATTATTAAATGAGTTCAATTCAGCTGCAAAGCAAGTCTTCAGAAAACAGTGATGTCATCATTCAGCTCAATTAAACAATCTTGACAAACATAAGTGGATCTTAGTGGGATTATAAAAAAAAATTTGACATGATCCATTTAAATAAATGCTTTCAAAGAATAGGAAACTCAGGTGTATCACACCCCGTCTTCATGTTACAAAAAAAAAAAGATCAGGTTCACATACTCTTCCACAATTCAGTCATGTTCAGTGCATTGTAAACTTTGGTATTTTGCACTTCTTCTTGACAGACATGGTCACAATGAACTTGTGTTGTGTGCAAAAAGCTGTGTAAATTCATAAAAAAAAAAAAAAACTGCTGACTCAGGCTGGAAATCTCACAGTGATAACTAGATGAATGAGAATCAAACCACTAACTACACTGAGAGCCAACAAGAAGACAATTCAGTCTGAGCTGTGGAGCCTAAAGATTCAAGAAAGGAGTCCCAGTACGCAGAAGTCCCATCTCGGACATCAAGTCTTTAGCAGCATTTTATGCTTCTTTTTATAGCAGCTTATGCTTCTGTTATTCAGTATATCTATCTGTTCTGGTGTGTAACACTTTCACTCAAATAGAGATTCATTAAAAACCTCTATTGTTGTTAAGACAAAGAAATGCATGGCTATGATGAAATTACAAATTACATACACGTACAATTTTTAAAATAGGTATATTGCCCCCTTACCCCCTATCTTCAGTGCAGTTATCTACTTTTTGTTACTAACATGTAATGTAGCTGACTGATTTTTTTTTTTTTTTCAAAAGAGGAATTTAAAGGATTAGTCCACTTTTAAATCATATTTTCCTGATAATTTACTCACCCCCATATCATCCAAGATGTTCATGTCTTTCTTTCTTCAGTCGAAAAGAAATTAAGGATTTTGATGAAAAC
Source organism: Culter alburnus (assembly GCA_028476615.1). NCBI lineage: Eukaryota > Metazoa > Chordata > Actinopteri > Cypriniformes > Xenocyprididae > Culter > Culter alburnus. The sequence continues at coordinate 8,330 of JAOTNS010002473.1, forward strand.
ATTCCAGGATTATTCTCCTTATAGTGGACTTCAATGGTCTCCAAATGGTTGAAGGTCAAAATTACAGGTTTCAGTGCAGCTTCAAAGGGCTTTAAACAGACGAGGAATAAGGGTCTTATCTAGCAAAACGATCAGTCATTTTCGAAAAAAATACAACTGTATATGCTTTATAAACACAAATGATCGCCTTGCATGTGCTTCTGGCAAAACCGCACTTCCATATTCTTCAAAAAGCTTACGCTGTATGTCCTATGCCTTCCCTATCGTACTTACGGAAAAAAAACAGAACTGTGGACTCATTTAGGAAATAGTGAATGAGGGTAAGGGGGTGATTTTGAACACAACTTGGGTCTCCAGGAGCAAGGTTGAAGACCTAGGCTGTAAACAGTGTAGACATTTCCAGAAATGATTTACCAGTATTCTCAAAAGGTCTTTTCTAATTAATATTTTTCAATAAGAAGTTCTAATTTACAGACTGTACATAAATATGAGTTAATTTTCCATTTTCACAATGGGCTAAAAAATAATCTGAAAACTGCTTTCAGAAACTTGGTATTCCATCACTTTCTCAAAAACTGTGAAACTATGCAAAGGCACATGTGAATTACATCATTAAATGGTATGATAAATGCCACATCCAAGACTTTTGCCAAAATTGCCCTCTGGCATCTTTATTGCGACACTGCTGGTAAACCCACTGCACTCAATGAGAAACATTTGCTAATATGCTGATGAAATAGGTATGGAGATTTTATCATCATAAAATTATAGTGCTGGGGTATAATTTTGTCATTATGACATGATATTCTGGGCTATGGTTTTCAATTTTCGGGTGCTTTAGGATTGACAACAGGTTGTCTTTTTTAATGGATGTCATTGAAGGAGAGGCTTCAATATGCAGAGTTCAGTATAGGCCTATATTAATTGTTTGTAAGGAAACAGCTGATTAGCCTACTTATTGAATTGCAAAGATGGTAAATTGAATGTTTAATTACAACAATACTAACTTCTCTCTAGAAATAGGATGTGGCACGATCTTTGGAGTCGGACGTGCCTTCTTGTTACCTTCCTACATGTTACCTTCCTATAGTACCTCTTTATCCTGCCTGCGGAGGCAGCATTTTTCAGTTTACGGACGCAGTCATAATCAAGTTTATACTACACGGCTGTCGAATCCTTGAATCTGATTGGTTGACGAACGGTTTAACGTATTATTTTTCAGGGAAACACACTGTTAAAGTAGTTCCAGGCAGGTGCTGACCGCGTTACAGTAGAGGTTGGTGAAGAGAAACCTTCACATTTATCCAAAATATCGATGAAATCCAAATGAATAAAGCATCTCAAAACGAAAAAGTCCATATAATGAAGGAGTCGAGGATGACGTGAGATGAGGTTCTCCATGTATACATTGGTGATCATAAGCAATATTCGGACGGGATTAACTAGTTTCTTAATATATGTTTAAGTTATGAACAGATTTTAAAATTTAGGGCCGTTACGAAACGTCATGTGATCTGAATATTATATATTATATACCCAGAATTATTACTATTTTTTTTAAAAAAATATATATAATTCGTGGAATTATTGTTTAATTTCCAAAATCTTAATTATTTATCATAGTCCGTAAGCTAAGTAAGTGAGCAGAATTTGGATGGTTCAATAATTTTGTTTGTCAGATTATGACATAAATCTAATCCTAATTAATTTTACACAATGTTAATTAATCACATATTATTTAATTTGAATAATTATTCACTAAAAGCTCATATTATCGACTACTTTAATTTAACATATATAAAAACATAATTTTACGTAAAAATTGTTGATCTGTACTCGCGTATCCGACGTCAGGTGTGCATATGCATAATTCGAAATTTAGTTGCTATAGCGACGCGTGTAATGAATTTTGACTGAATATACACTTGAACCCATCGGTATCTGTTGGTTGAGAGACAAGGAGACACAAGAGACTTTTGGAGAGTATTTTCTGTGCTGAGATTGTGATTTTTGAAGGAGTTCGGAGGATATTTTCTTTGAGTTTTATAGTTTTATTTTTGAAGGCGTTCTTCTCTTTGAAAGAGACACTTTTATTTTATTGTTTGAGTTTTATTTTTATTTTCTTTTTTCTTTCTTTTTTTCTTGTTGGAGTTTGGAGGAGATTTTCGGTGGCTCATATGGGTGAAAGACGAGGTGAGTGTTTTAATTTTTCATTTGTTTATATTGCTATGTTAAAGTTAAGTTGTAAGATGTTTTACATTATTTGACTTAATCAATGTGCAATCAATTTGTGCAAGTGAATCCATTTGAACCCCTTTTTTTTTTTTTTTCAAATCTAAATGATTACGTATTTTATTCCTTGTAAAAAACACTGCATGCCTTTTCTAAAAAGCAAATTCAAAAAAGTTTTTTTCTTGTCACAATTATAATGGGGGGAACTGCTGATTTTCTCATTTGTAATTCACAACCCAATAGAAAGTTGAAAAATATAATTTAAAATAATTTGATGTAACCACTGAAATTGATTATTGATTATCAATATAACATTACCAACAGAGCGTTTAAGTATTTTATGTCTGAAATATTTCAGCTTCAGGCCGCTCCAGATCCAGGAGTGGAGCTTTCACCCAGACGGCCAGTCAGGTTGGGACACATGGCTTTGGTGTCAATGATCAGGAACCGCTGCCAAACCCAAACCAGCCACTGAGTCAAGAGCTACCTGGCTATTTAGCTCCTCTGCCTTCCGAGTTGGCTTCTTCTGTGTCAACAGATCAGACTGACAGGAAGAGGAAGTGGCAGAGCGGCAGCCAGCAAGCTCCAGATGATGGACATCCATCCACCTCATATAAGAGACCTGCCAAACGGTCTTGCACAGGTCAGAATAGGCTTATATTAAACAAGTAAGCCTAGCCAATTCTTACATTACTAATAGATGCTTTAAGTATTTGATTTGTGAAATATTTCATCTTTAGGCTGCTACAGAACCAGGAGTGCAGCTTTTACCCAGATGGCCAGTCAGGAGGTTGGGACACATGGCTCTGGTGTCAACAATGATCAGGAACCGCTGCCAAACCTAACCCAGCCACTGAGTCAAGAGCTACCTGGCTATTTAGCACCTCTGCCTTCCGAGTTGGCTTCTTCTGTGTCAACAGATCAGGCTCACAAGAAGAGGAAGTGGCAGAGCGGCATCCAGCAAGACCCAGATGATGGACATCCATCCACCTCATATAAGAAACCTGCCAAACGGTCTCGCACAGGTCAGAATAGGCTTATATTAAACAAGTAAGCCTAGCCAATTCTTATATTACTAATAGATGCTTTAAGTATTTGATTTGTGAAATATTTCAGCTTTAGGCCGCTCCAGAACCAGGAGTGCAGCTTTTACCCAGACGGCCAGTCAGGAGGTTGGGACACATGGCTCTTGTGACAACAATGATCAGGAACCGCTGCCAAACCTAACCCAGCCACTGAGTCAAGAGCTACCTGGCTATTTAGCACCTCTGCCTTCCGAGTTGGCTTCTTCTGTGTCAACAGATCAGACTGACAGGAAGAGGAAGTGGCAGAGCGGCATCCAGCAAGCCCCAGATGATGAACATCCATCCACCTCATATAAGAGACCTGCCAAACGGTCTTGCACAGGTGAGAATAGGCTTATATTAAAGAAGTTATGGCTCAACTATTAATTGATTTGTCATTGTAAAATATTCTCAAGATCTTTGATGTAAAAACTGCATTAAAGTAAAATTCTTTGGAAGATGTCTAAAAGACATATCTTGTTTACATTTTGCAGAAGCATATGCGAAGGGCCCATTGCTGGGGAAAGGTGGATTTGGCTCTGTGTATGCTGGGACCCGCAGGTCTGATGGACTGCCAGTAAGACATTTTCTTCCCTCCTTCATTCAATCAGCCTTTAGAAGTGTTCTCAGAGTTGATATTAGTAAATGTCATATGTCACAATGAAGCAGGTGTGATTTACTGTGCTTTCTGTCTACAGGTTGCCATCAAGTATGTCTCTAAAGGCAGGACGAACAAGAGGCTGAAAGTTGTAAGTTCCAGCGTGATTCTGTTGCTCTGTTTACACACACGCACACTTCTGCTTTCAGCCCTGGATGTAATGCAGCATTTGTCATTGCAGGAAGGCCAGGTCTGCTGCCACTGGAGGTCGCACTGATGACCCGGGTCAATTCCGCTCCTGCCTGCCCCAATGTCCTGCAGCTCGTGGAGTGGTTTGACTGTCCCACTGATTGCATCATGATCCTGGAACGACCAGTTCCTTGCCAAGATCTCCAGAGTTTCTATGAGGAGAACGGCTGTCTGGATGAGAGCCTGGCCAAGAAAGTGCTGGTCCAGCTCATCACTGCACTGAAACATTGCGAGAGCCGTGGAGTCTTGCACCGGGACGTCAAGCCACAGAACCTGCTGATTTCCACAGCTTCACATGACATCAAGCTGCTGGACTTTGGTTGTGGAGACCTCCTAAAGGACTCGGCCTACACATCGTTTTCAGGTTGGTTTGCATTACAGAAAGAAAGCTCTTACTACTTCACTCTGTGTGATGTTCTTATACATGGATATTTTGTAAACATTTGATTATCAACCAGAGGGAAACTCTACATTGACTCAGGGCTACATTTAGTTTGGACTGGAACCTTTTCAGTGGATGTTTTTGATCTTTTTGGGTATCTCAGGCACTCATCAGTACGCCCCTCCTGAGTGGTTTCATCAGCACCACTATTATGCAGGACCGGCTACTGTTTGGTCAGTGGGGTGACGCTCTACAAGATCCTATGTGGTTTTTTACCCTTCAGAGCCACATGGAGGGTCACCTCTAACAGCAGACTGCACTTCCCCAGAGAGCTGTCTACAGGCAAGAGATAGCATACATTCAGAGATAAAGCCAGACAGAGAAGTTTGTTCTGTTGTGTAACTGAAGAGAAGTACTGTGTTGTGTGTAACAGAGTGCCGTCAGTTGATTAGCTGGTGTCTCAGTGCAGAGGTTGCAGACCGTCCCAGCTTAGATGACATTGAGCGCCATCCCTGGTTACACAGAACAGGTGGCCAGTGACGTTACATTTATCTGAAGCACAGCAGTCATAGGTTGGATTGGATTATTAGGATCAGTCTAGATAAAAGTTTTTAATTATTTGTATAGGGTGATCAGGAGTGACACAGGACCTGCAGAGACGGCTTCCTGTGCACCTACGGAAAAGAGGAGTGGACCATGAACTAATGGACGCTCCACAAACATGTTATTTTATCCTCTTCTCCACTGGTAGGGTCCCTGTGTGGATGAACATGCAGCCCCAGCTGAAATCGGAGCCCCGATGGGTCAGAGATTGGCTAGTTGGGCAGAGTCTAAGGTAGCAAAATGTATATTTTCCCCTCAATTAGAGTAGAAAACTTGGGACAGAGTGTAAACTAATGTGTTTTTGAAAATTTAGACAAGGAAATAAGAAAAATCAGAATAACAAATCTTAGCGGTCAGTTAAGTCCAGTAGGTGGCAATACACACATAGAATGCAAATCACCAAAACACTGAAGATTTTTTTTTTTTTATGCTCAGAACAATAATCATTATAAACATATGATAAGGTAGTTTGCCATATGGAACCCGGGGCACTGAGCACCTGGGTTATTATTGGTAACTAAAACTAAAACCAAAAAAAAAAAAAAAAAGATTACAAAATACTTATTTTATTTCTGCTTGTTGCTTGGAAGTTTATATGGACAGACCCTCGACCCCTCAATTTTGACTTTGGGAGTGAGTCTACTCGTGTGTACACTTCAGGCAGCTTCATATATCACAAATCAACATGATTGTGACCACACACAACTCTAGAGTATGATTTGTGAATTATTTAGAGATTTAACATTAACCTTGATTTAACCTCTGTCATAGTAAATTTTCATGTGTGTAATTTTTAAGTATACCTATAGACCTAAAGAACAGTATATAAAACAATTTATAGGGAAAACTGTAAATACAGAGCTTGACGCTTACTTTTTTCCCAAGGAGCACATGTGCTCGTAAGTTGAAAAATAGTGCAATAAAAACTTTAGGGGCGCAATGCAAATTTTTCAAACGTGTTTTAGATTAATAAGGGGATATAAAGAGACATTATAAGTAGAATACAAAATGTACACCAGGTTTTAAATATTTCTGCTTCAAACTGTTTTTAATAATTATGTAATTATTTATAGTCCTACTTTAAACTCTGTATATAGGCATGTGACAATATCAAATTTTCATTTAATGATGATTGATGAAGATTTTATTAGGGTAGCCTATATGGTATCACATATTGAATTAATAGCTTTTTCTTACAATAAAAAGAACTCTGAACATTGAAATATACAGTAAAAATACACAAAAATGTATAAAGCAAACAAATGTTTCAAACAGATTAAAATGCAATACAACTATAAAGAACATTAGGTAACACTTTACAATATGGTCCCATTGGTTAACGTTAGTTAATGCTAATAAGTAGGCTAACATTAACTAACAATTGCTTGATTCAGTATTTACTATTCTTTGTTAACGTAAATTAATAAGAATACAACTCATTGTTAGTTCATATTAGCTATTAATAATAGCAGATACAACTTTTGATTTTAATAATGTACACTGTTAAAAATGTCACCTTGGTTTTATTCCAAAAAAGTTATTTCAAAAGGCAATTATTTGCATCAGACTTCTAAGTATTTTGAACTCATCTAACTTGTGTTTGACCAATTAGACATTACATGTCTTCAACAGGGATCCCTGCGACTGAGGTGACATAGAGTACCAGCTCTGACTGATACAGGAACCTCTGGGGCGACCAAGACATGGAGCTCTAGGACCTCATCAACCATGATGGGTAGCTTGGAGTCCAGGCTGTCCAAGATAGGAACTTTTGTGGAAGGAACATCTGGGGCGGCAGCTCTGACTGAGACTAACAGGACTCTCTGGGACTGGAACAGCTAAGATGGAAATGGCTGAGACAGGAAGCCCTAGCAGTGGTGAGGCCTTATGAAGCAGCTCTGTGATTGGGGTGTTAATGATAGGGAGCATCAATAAAAAAGAGGGGCAAAGAAATTAACTATGGACAAAAAACTATGTACTCATCCCCAGGCAGCAATACCACAAGATGCAAATATTGATGGCTCAAGCCTGGTGTCAGATGCTACCAGAGATGGCCAGCCTCACAAAACGCTAAGAGCTGGAGGGATGGAGAGGCCACTCGTATAAACCTGCCACATGCTAAGCTGACTAAAGAGCACTTCTTTGGTGGCTGTGAGAGGGTGCTCTTGTCTCCACAACTTATGGGATGACCTAAAACAAAAAGGTTTATTGTCTAAATTCAGGTTTATTGTCTAAATACAATACAGAACAAATTTGACATAGCATTTAAAAACTTTTCATAACTTGTCATTTCAGAACACTTTTTGCTGATCTTAGGTACCTTAAACCAGTTGTGGAGAAGGAGCCTCTCAAGAAGAATCCTCTCTTCAGGATCGGGATGCAGAAAGACATTGATCGAATGGCTGCATTCTGTGCAGACTATTACCTTTAACTTCCTTTACACCTGCTCACTTTTTTTTAATCATATTATTCTAAGCTGCACAGTTTGTAAAAATTCAAATTCAAAGCAAAGGCTTTGCACAGAAACAGTTATAACAGAAACGGTTATATACATAAGGTGAAGTATGTACGTTTTTTTATATATAGCTCAATGTGTAGCGAGAGTTTGGGCCATGGCTACTGTAGCAGGCGGAGCTATGGGAAAAGAAATTTCAGCTTTAGTTACAGTGGTGAATGCCAAAATTCGCTGCAGTCACTAGTGTCACAGAAACTACATACTTCACTTTTAAAGGAAAGATAAGGAACATTTTACATTATATTAATCATGTTTTAGGTGCTGTTTTCATAGATGCCAAGTCACATGGTCATGACTAACCATCTCTCTTCTTATTAAAATTTGTACAGAATGCAGGGATCTGATTAGCCAGTGCCTAACCCGGGATCCAACATCAATGGATTAGAAATTATCTGGATTGGAGAAGTTCAGGAGATTCACTAATCAGTGATTTCAGGTGTGAGGAAATGTAACAGACAGAGTAGGATTATTATTACTTGTCTTTAATTCTGGATTATTTGTAGTGAGATTTTCAAATTTGTGTTCAGTGTAATGTCAAGTCAAGTCACCTTCATTTATATAGCGCTTTATGCAATCCAGATTGTTTCAAAGCGGTAATAAACAGGAAAATAGCAGAATCTGTGATGCAAACAGAATTCAATTCTGTTGTAAATCAGCTCTAAAAAAACATTCATGAGTTGACTTGTCCATATATCTTTGTATTGGACAGGAAATAACATACTTGCTGTCCTTGGTGGAGGGCTTGAGCTCGAAACTCGACCCAAAGCCTGAAGACCAACTCCAACCTGACAGGGAACTCAAGCCGCCACACCAGAGACCTCAAAGCCTGTCCATGTCTGAGCAAGAACATGAGAGACTTCAAGACTGGAAAGAAGTCATCAAGTCATCACAGCCACTTTTGCTTTGTTTATAAAAAGGAATTTTTGCTTTGTTTTTAAAAGTCAAGACAAGTCATCTTTGTTTATATAGCATTTTAATGTCGGGGAGTAAAGTTACATGTAACGGAATTACGTAATTTAATTACAAAATAAATGAAACTGTAATTTTAAAAATGTGTAATTAAATTAGTTATGAAAATGCTAACGATTAAAAAGGAAGTTACATCTGAATATTTTCTGTAAAAAGCTAGGACATGTTGAATAATATTAATTTGTTGTAATTATGTGCACAATGCCTTCTCCTGCCATTTAAAGGCCGTTTAGTAAAGTGATGCTATACTGATGCTTTGATTGGCTTTCTTGCTTGAATTTGCAGCGCACCACACCTGCCAATTACATCAATCCACATTGCCTCAAAGCTTTAAGCTACAACCTGTCTGAGAGTTGCCATCATGGCAAGTGATAAAAATTCATTCCAGTTCTGGAAATTTAAAAATCATTTTCATCCAGAAATCTAACCTTTAACCTCAGAATGATCTCAAAGTAAAAAGATGCTAAAGTCTGATTTTGTGGTGGCTGTGTTCTTTAAAATTAAACTATTATGATCTTAATTCAAGTGATGAAGGATTTTGAAAGTCTGACAGTAATCATTGTTGAGAACCACCGTAAGGTTAACCCTGCCTGGTTTAAATGTTTGAAAATGATTAACAGTTGAAAACATTTGTTAGAAATTTAGAAAAGTAATTAAATGTAATTAGTTACATTAATAAATTAATTGAAATTACACTACTTATTACATTTAGAAAAGGATAACTTGTAATCTGTAACCTATTGCTGCACTTAATACAGTACAGATTGTTTCAAAGCAGCTTTATAGTGTTAAACAGGAAGATAATGATCAATGATGAAAACACAATCCAGTTCTGCTGTAAAGCAGCTCTAAGACAGTATATGTCATTATTCAGCTGAAGTCAGTTCAGTGTTGATTCAGTTCAGTTCAATAACTGTAAAGTTCATAAATTTAAATGAGTTCAATTCAGCTGCAAAGCAGGTCTTCAGAAAACAGTGATGTCATCATTCAGCTCAATTAAACAATCTTGACAAACATTATAAGTGGATCTTAGTGGGATTATAAAAAAAATTGACATGATCCATTTAAATAAATGCTTTCAAAGAATAGGAAACTCAGGTGTATCACACCCCTTCTTCATGTTACAAAAAAGAAAAAAAGATCAGGTTCACATACTCTTCCACAATTCAGTCATGTTCAGTGCATTGTAAACTTTGGTATTTTGCACTTCTTTTTGACAGACATGGTCACAATGTTGTGTGCAAAAAGCTGTGTAAAGATTCATTAAAAAAAAAAAAAAAGACTGCTGACTCAGGCTGGAAATCTCACATAATAACTACATGAATGAGAATCAAACCACTAACTACACTGAGAGCCAACAAGAAGACAATTCAGTCTGAGCTGTGGAGCCTAAAGATTCAAGAAAGGAGTCCCAGTACGCAGAAGTCCCATCTCGGACATCAAGTCTTTAGCAGCATTTTATGCTTCTTTTTATAGCAGCTTATGCTTCTGTTATTCAGTATATCTATCTGTTCTGGTGTGTAACACTTTCATTCAAATAGAGATTCATTAAAAACCTCTTATTGTTAAGACAAAGAAATAATGCATGGCTATGATGAAATTACAAATTACATACACGTACAATTTTTAAAATAGGTATATTGCCCCCCCCCTATCTTCAGTGCAGTTATCTACTTTTGTTACTAACATGTAATGTAGCTGATTTTTTTTTTTTTTTTAAAAGAGGAATTTAAAGGATTAGTCCACTTTTAAATCATATTTTCCTGATAATTTACTCACCCCCATGTCATCCAAGATGTTCATGTCTTTCTTTCTTCAGTCGAAAAGAAATGAAGGTTTTTGATGAAAACATTCCAGGATTATTCTCCTTATAGTGGACTTCAATGGTCTCCAAATGGTTGAAGGTCAAAATTACAGGTTTCAGTGCAGCTTCAAAGGGCTTAACAGACGAGGAATAAGGGTCTTATCTAGCGAAACGATCGGTCATTTTCGTAAAAAAAATACAACTGTATATGCTTTATAAACATAAATGATTGCCTTGCATGTGCTTCTGGCAAAACCGCACTTCCATATTCTTCAAAAAGCTTACGCTGTATGTCCTATGCCTTCCCTATTGTACTTACGGAAAAAAAACAGAACTGTGGACTCATGTAGGAAATAGTGAATGAGGGTATGGGGGTGATTTTGAACACAACTTGGGTCTCCAGGAGCAAGGTTGAAGACCTAGGCTGTAAACAGTGTAGACATTTCCAGAAATGATTTACCAGTATTCTCTAATTAATATTTTTCAATAAGAAGTTCTAATTTACAGACTGTACATAAATATGAGTTCATTTTCCATTTTCACAATGGGCTAAAAAATAATCTGAAAACTGCTTTCAGAAACTTGGTATTCCATCCCTTTCTCAAAAACTGTGAAACTATGCAAAGGCACATGTGAATTACATCATTAAATGGAGAGCATCTCTAATAAAATGACTGTTTTGTCTAGTGTAGATGTTCATGAATCAGTTGTGGAGTTCAGAGAATTGAAGAATCACTTTCATTCAACTATGATACTATGTTTTGGAAGGTATAGGTTTGTTCTCTATTTGTATGTTCCTGACTTCATTTTTTCCTAAAGAAAATATTCTTCTGAAATGTTGAATGAATATTCTTTACATCTAGGACTGAGCATTTACAAACTTTATCACCTTCCCATGTACAGCTTGACTGTTTACTCAGATGGGACATATCAGTGAAAACAATTTTGGCAGCACACTGTTCTAACATACTGCTATAATCTATGCCCATGACAGACCACCCTCATTTTTAATATTTCAATCAGATGACCATGTAGTCCTGGAAGACATGTTCTGATAAAAATTACAACCCCGGAATATATCCACAAAAGGAATATTCTGTGTTAAATTCAGAAAAAGTCACTTTGAAACCTATATGCACAATCGGCAATGAAAAAAATATACTGCATGACAGTTTAGCAAAGCTTATTAATAAGTTATGCATTATTAAAATATGCTGAGTAATGCTGCCATTGCTAAATGTATTTTCTCCACTGGAAATGATTTCCATGGGGCATTTTTTATGAGCGCAATTTTTTATAATCACCTTATTAAATGTATCACTGTTGTCGTTGTCAAATTTAATTAATGAATATAAGACATATGAATGAGATACTAGGCTGTTACCAATCATAAAATTGTATGAACATCAACAAAAGCCATTTACACTTTCACTGCAAATGTGAAACAGAAGTTGCATCTGACATTATTAACACAGACGTTTTTATGTTGCCCAAATGTGGCAAACATACAACACAAATAGCAATGTTATGAAATTAATGTTATTTTAAATACATAAAGTATAAAATATAAAAAATAAATCATGAAAATGCACTACCCTGACAAAAACTAAGTCTCGGGTTGCTCTGATGTCTTTTCATTTACACAGAACCAAAGAAACCGAGGTGGGTCAGAACAGGCATTTATCAAATGTTATAATATGCTTGAATATATACGCATTTTGGTAGGTTATGATAATGTTCTAGCACTTTTTCAACACTATGTAGGTGTATGTATGATAAATACCACATCCAAGACTTTTGCCAAAATTGCCCTCTGGCATCTTATTGCGACACTGCTGGTAAACCCACTGCACTCAATGAGAAACATTTGCTAATATGCTGATGAAATAGGTATAGAGATTTTATCATCATAAAATTATAGTGCTGGGGTATAATTTTGTCATTATGACATGATATTCGGGGCTATGGTTTTCAATTTTCGGGTGCTTTAGGATTGACAACAGGTTGTCTTTTTTAATGGATGTCATTGAAGGAGAGGCTTCAATATGCAGAGTTCAGTATAGGCCTATATTAATTGTTTGTAAGGAAACAGCTGATTAGCCTACTTATTGAATTGCAAAGATGGTAAATTGAATGTTTAATTACAACAATACTAACTTCTCTCTAGAAATGTCATCAAAAGAGGGGAAAGTTGGTCAAATGCACACTTAGCCTATACACACAAACTGCCCACCAACCTCAAATTTCAGATGCCATCTGCATTTTTAACTCAACAGTCTAGCGAAGGCAGCGAATACATCTATGCTGCCTTCAGATATCCATCAGATGAAG
>JAOTNS010002474.1:0-52411 GCA_028476615.1 Culter alburnus
ATCTGAATTATGTTGATATCAAAATACATTTCAGTATCAAAAATGAAACTTTGTACTAGTAGCAATTCAAGTGTTGATATCAAGAACTGACATTTCAACTATGACAAGTTGGGTCTTGATATCAAAATTGCATTTTAATGTAGGTAATTATTGATATCAAAAAATATATTTTTAATAGTAGAATTGTATGTCGGATATGTGAAATTGGAATTTCAATTAGTAAGAACTCAATTTTGATATCAAATTGAATTTGAATGGCAGCCTATGGTGACATTTCACTAGTGAAATACAATTACAGATATCAGAATTCTAGTTTTTACTATGAAATTCAAAAGTTGATATCAAGAATGAATATTGTTACTAGTAAAATGTAATTCCTGATATCAACAACTGATTGTTATATCAAGAATAAATTGTTGATATCAAGAAGTCACATTGTACTAGTGGAAATGTAATTCCTGATACAAGAACTGATTGGGGATATCAAGAATCATATCCTGATTATGGAATAAAGTCAAAACGGCTTGCCATACAACATGCTCCTTCATTGACCTTTAGTTTTAATCTATCCTGACTCAGATCTACCGGTCATATGATTTCAGAAAATCCAGAGTGAATCAATATAACATTTCAGTTGTCAAGTTAAAATGTATCATGCCAATACGTAGTTGAAATAATTTTTTGGGTTTTTTTTTTGTTTTTTGGAGGTACAAAACGTTTTTTTGTACCTGAATAGCATCAAATTATTTGCAGAAATTTTAAGCAAACAAGTTTAAGTTTGCTTGTTGTTATTTACTCATTTATAATTCACTTATTTATTATCACGGGAAATGACTCGCACGATATGTGAATCAGTAGGCTTATCGACTTGATGCAGCGCCGCAAGACCGATCGGCGCTGACTTGAAGCAGTGCATGCCGGTAAGATATGTTGTCCGACTTGAGACGCGCTGACAATCATGTGACTGTGACGTATGGCTTTAAAGTACCGCGAGAGCGATTCGAGATCGCCGCCTGAGTTAGCCAGCGCAGTTTCTCAGAGAGCTGCACGAGCTGTGATGACGACACAGCTGGTTTCATGATGGCCGGATTCACCATGACAACGATCACGTGTGTTTGTGTTTATTTTCACGCCTTCAGCTCCAATAATGCTCAAAAATCTGTGTTTTATAACAGTTAAAGCTCTTTTCATGTAGTCGCGATGATATTGTGTCATGTTATCAAAATAAAACGGTAAAAACAAAGACCCACTACATTGTTATTTAAAAAACATATGCTTATGTGGACTTTATTCTTGTAAAAAAGACGCTGTAAGCAGTACATAAAGCGTTTTGAATGAAAAGGTCTCTGAAACATCAGTGTATTAGTCAAATATTGCATTTATTTCACTCAGCTGTGATAAAGTATGCAAACCGATGCAAACGCAGCGCGAGCGTCACTACGTGGAAGCAGAAAGTGTCCGACTTCACGTCTCCGTTTTCAGCTCCTCCCCGCCTGCAACGATGCTAATCTCGCCGATCGGTTACATCCAGCCGCAGCCGATGTCGAACACTATTTATGCAAACCGATGCAAACGCAGCGCGAGCGTCATACGGGAAGCAGAAAGTGGCCGACTTCACGTCTCAGTTTTCAGCTCCTCCCCGCCTGCACGCGGCTAATCTCGCCGATTCGGTTACCATCCAGCCGCAGCCGGATGTCGAACACACCTAGTGTCTATCATTTTGCGAGCAACTGGTGATAAAGAAAATGAAATGAAATATTCCATTTTAAACCAGAAGGCGAGCCAGTTGTATCACACAAACAATGTGCAAACTTCGCGTGAGAGTTATGCGGGGTGAAGAAGGGTCCGTGTAACGCTCACACAATTTCAGTTTCAGACCATACAATGCAAATGCAAAAAATGAAAAAATTGAAACCAGAAGTTCATTTTGCTGTTTTTCGGTACATCATAAATGGATATTTGCCATTTTTCCCCCTTTTTTTTCAGTTTCACTTTTTTGATAAATGAACTAACCGATTTTCTATTTTTCCATTTTCTGTTTTTGTAATTTCGGGGTGGGCTGTACCATTGCGCGGGGGTGTGGCCGCGGACTGCTGTCATCTCACTGATGTAACTGTTTTATTTACACTGCATGCATGGTGAGGAGTAGTTAAAAAAATGGAGGATGACCTTTTTCACCAAGTGCTATCAGTTTAATTATTAAATATAACTGTGCTTATATAGACAGTCCGGAACTGGCCATCGCGAGCAGCTGGAAAAAGTAAAATCCCGGTGGCTTGGCTGATTTGGCCGTGCCCAGCTTGTTTGTATTTACAATTACTTATTCGTTATTACTTTATTTTATTTATATACATACCCTTGGTCAGGGGTGCATTTTACTTGTACAACCAAGATCCCATTCATTTTCAGAGGGATAGACAGCAGACGGAGGGCAACTCGAGCAGCGCTTGCCAAGATCCTTCACGTAATATAGCATGAAAGATAAAAAGACTACCAAGCGAAAATATACAAAACATTTATAAAAAATACACAAAACATTGTTAAGTTTTTAGCTCTTGTTTGTAATACAATATTTGTACAGTAAAAATGATGTTTTCTTTAGCGGGCATCGTTTGTTACCACGGCAACCGCTTGCGCTTCCGAGCTTAACAAGCTTCTCGTTCGCTTAAATAACCTTAAAAATCAGCACAGTTATTAACTCTGTTATTAGCTAGATGCGGTTCAAGAAGATGAGGCGAATCTGATCTATATGACGCAAGTCAAGAGCACTATCTATGATTTATTTCAATTAGTAATTTTAATAAATAAATACAAATACTTTGATTTGGCACATTGCCCATCTTGTTTGTAGTTATTTATTGACCTATTCGGCATTATCTGTTGCCTGTGGTGTACCCAAATGATTACTGTGAGAATCCAACATTCGATAATGAACAGAAATAAATCGTATAAGCCTATCTTGACAGCGCTATAGCCTATATAAAATATTTTAGGCTAGGCTAAAAACGAGAGCTAAAACTTAACAATTTTTTTAAATGATGCTCAGTTTTTTTTTTTTTTTTTAGATATTTTCGCTTGGTAGTATTTTATCTTTCATATAGGCCTATTGACGTGAAGGATCTTGGCAAGCCTGCCTATCCCACTGAAATGAACTGGGATCTCATGGTTACTGTAGTCTACCAAGTAAAATGCACCCCCTGACCAAGGCCATAATGTATATTAATAAAATAAAGTAATAACGAACAAATAAATACAAACAAGCTGTGCCAAATCAGCCAAGCCACTGGGATTTCACTTTTCCCAGCTGCTCGCGATGGCCAGTCCGAGACTGCCTTATATTTAGCACAGTTATTATATTAATAATAAAAAATTATAGAGTGAAAAGATCATCCTTTATGATCATTCTTTTAAACTTCTCCTCAACATGCATCAGTGTAAATAAAGCAGTTCCCTTTCGATACTTCACTCGTACTGCGTATGGGGAAAAGTCTCCCTTTTTCCCCGTCACTGAAGCCTTTTCAATAACGCAGTGTAACTGCATCGTCATTGGTTCACATAGACAAGTCGTTGAACCAATGTCGGCGCGGCATAGCTGCGCGACCTATGGCGAGAGAGCGCGCGAACTTTCCCGCCGAAAGGGCGGGGTAAAGGGCTATAAAGCAGGCGTTTCGCCATAGGATTTCAGTCCTTTCTCCTTCAGCGCGACAAACGCATCTCTTCGCTGATCTCCGCCTGAAGCCTGAGAAGCCCGCCGCCTTCGAGAAGCTCCCGCCGCCGTCTGAAGAGGCCCCGCAGCGGACCCAGCTGAACTCGCCGGTTGGAGACAGCGCCGGCGCCCTCGCTGACTGCGCCCCGAGCGCCGTCCTCGAGACGCCCGCTCCCGCTCCGCTTCCGGCCGCCTCTCAGCGTGTCTCCTGCCGCCATCCGGTGCGCCCTTTGAAGAGCTTCCCGCGCTTATTGCCGCTCTAGTAGCGTTTCCTCAGCGGTTTCTACCGCTCTAAAAGAGCTTCCGCGGCCCTCGCCGCTCTAAAAGAGCCCCCACAATCGCCGTTATAACGGCGGCGGCGTTGCTGCAAATGCCGCGCCACTCTTGTGGCACTGCAGCCCCTCTGCACGATGATGACGGACACAGCGAGTGTGTCGCGTGCCTGGGCAAGTCCCACGCCGACGGCGCGCTCGCTGGAGCCTCATGCCCGCACTGCGAGAGCATGAGCCTCGGTTCTCTGCGCTCGCGGGTCGCCTTCTTCACTGAAGGCGATCTCGCCGCTCGCGCCCTCCGTCTCCTTCCTCCCGCGAGCCGTCCAGGAAGAGACAGCGGGGTAGAGCGACTCAGCGCCCGGAGTTGTGCGAGCTCACGTCGGCCCAGCCCCCGCGTGCCTCGCCTTCTCCCCCGAGAGAACATTCTCCCGTCATGTTCTCCCGACCTGAGCAGCGTCCCTCGCGATGTGAGCGACCTCGTCTCGTTTGGAGGATCTGACGAAGAGCCGACTCCTGTCGCTTGCGGCTTCTGAAGCGGAAGGATGGGCTGGTGAGCCGGACGACCCTGCTCCCCCGCCTCCTCTGGAGCCCATTGATCACGGCCAGGGTATGGATGCCGAGCTCTTCCGCATCCTATCCAGAGCAGTGGAAGAGCTGGACCTCGACTGGGCCCCTCCGGAGGGGCAAGCCCCTCGCCAGCGTTCCGCTCCATTTTTTCCTGAGTGCACGAGGAGCTTACGAAGTCGTGGCGCGCTCCGTACTCGCCCGCCTCCAACAACACACCGTTCTGCCCTCACTGCTGTCGACGGCGCAGAAGAAAAGGGCTATGAGCACTTGCCGCCCTGGATGAAGCGGTGGCAGCTCACCTCTGTCCTCCCGCGGCTGTGGGATGGAAGACCAAAAGAGCCCTGCCTTCCAAGCCCTGCAGAACCACCTCTACTCTGGCTGGAAGAGCCTACACCTCGGCAGGCCAAGCTGCTTCGGCGCTTCACACCATGGCGATCTTCCAGGTGTTCCAGGCCAAACTTCTCCGCTCTTTGGACGAGTCCGGCATTGACGCTCCTGCCTTCAAGGATCTCCGCAGCGCCACCGATCTAGCCCTCGGGCCACGAAGCCACTGCCCAGGCCATCGGTCGTTCCATGGCCACCTGGTTGTGCTTGAGCGCCATCTTTGGCTCAACCTCACGGAAATCAAGGACCTGGATAAGACGGCCTTTCTGGACGCCCCGGTCTCCCCTTCCGGTCTTTTGGGCCGGGGGATGGTTTCACCGAGCGCTTCACAGCGGCGCAGAAGTCGTCTCAGGCATGAGACACTTTCTGCCCAAGCGCTCCAGCTCTGCGTCTGCTCCTAGCCGCCCCAGGACTGCGCCGGCTCAGCAGACCAAACCTGCCCCATCCACCTCTCAAGCAGCGCCGCCTAAGGAGCATCGTCAGCGCCCTCGCCCTGCTAAGGCCAATCTTCCTTCCCGAGACGCCAGGGACCCCGGCCCAAGATTGTGCTGGACCCGGTGACTCCGAAGACGTCCTGATCCAGCAGGAAGGAGAGGGTTGGGGAATGTCCGTTGCGACCGGACCCCAAAAGCTCCCTCGTGCAGTCTCCCCTCCGCCTCGTTTAATTCCGGGCGTGGGAGAAATGCTCTGTGTTGTAACTGGGCCCACACATGTTGCGCCCAAACAAAAACGCCGTTTCATGGCGAACACTATTTTACTTCCTCAAAAGAGAGCAAATTTCCTCTTCCACCTCCTTCGGTGTACGCCCCCTACCGGCGGCCTGTCATCCGACATCATTCAACCCCTTGTCACTCGGGCCGAGGCCTGGCAGGCCATCCCCGACGTTGTCAAGCTGGATCCTCGGGATCATAAAGCAGGGCTACTCGCTCCAGTTTGCACGACGGCCCCCTCGCTTCGGAGGGGTGCTTCAAACCTTGGTGAACCCGGACGACGCTCCCGTCCTCCGGGCCGAGTCATTACCTTGCTGAAGAAAGGGGCTATAGAAATAGTTCCCCTTCAGAGAGCGAGTCAGGCTTTTACAGCCGTTACTTTCTGGTCCCCAAAAAGGATGGCGGCCTCAGGCCCATCCTAGATCTCAGACTTTTGAATCGCTCCCTCATGAGACGGAAGTTCAAAATGCTGACGCTGAAGCAGATCCTCGCACAAATTTGTCACGAGGACTGGTTCTGCTCGCTGGATCTGAAAGATGCATTTTCACATCCAGATAGCCCCCCTTCACAGATGATTCTTGAGATTCGCGTTCGAGGGGGTGGCATACCAATATACAGTCCTGCCCTTCGGGCTGTCCCTGGCTCCTCGCACTTTTACCAAGTGCATGAACGCGGCGCTTTCCCTCTGAGACAGATGGGAATCCGGGTTCTGAATTACCTCGACGATTGGCTCATTCTGGCCCATTCGCGAGTCGAGCTGGAAAACCACAGATCCGTGCTCCTCAGCCATCTCCAATGCCTGGGTCTCAGGGTCACCTAGCCAAGAGCTCACTGCTCCCCAGCCAACACATTTCGTTTCTGGGGGCAGTTTTCGACTCAGTCCGCATGACGGCAGTAGTCTCGCCAGAGCGCGCCCTGGCCATACAGCAGCTCGCGGCTTCGTCAAGAACAAGCCTATCTTCCTCTGAAGCTCTTCCAGAGGCTCTTAGGGCTGATGGCTTCCGCCTCCCAGTTCTGCAGCTCGGCCTTCTTCGGATGCGGCCGCTGCAGTTTTGGCTGAAATCCCGGGTCCCCCCACATGCATGGCGGCACGGCCGCTTATGTCTCAAGGTCAATCGGGCCTGTCTTTTAGCCCTGAAACCTGGATGAACCCTGCTTGGTTCAGTCTTGGGGTACCCCTACAGGCGGTGTCACGAAGGACGGTGCTCTCGACGGACGCATCCAACTCAGGTTGGGGGGCTCTGTGCGAGGGCAGACCGGCCTTCGGCTCGTGGTCCCACGAAGAAAGCCATCTCCATATCAACTGCCTCGAGATGTTGGCAGTGATGAAGCCCTACAAACGTTTCAGGTTCACTTGACGGGACGCCACGTCTTAGTCCAATCGGACAGCATGACTGTGGTGTCTACATAAATCACCAGGGCGGTCTTTCGTCCAGCCGTTTATGTGCTCTGGCGAAACGTCTTCTGGAGTGGGCAATACCAAGGCTTCGGTCGCTCAGGGCGACTCATATACCTGGCAAAACCAACCGGGTGCAGATATGCTATCACGGAGCAACGTCCCCTCAGACGAGTGGATGCTCCATCCCCAGATGGTCCTCAAGATTTGGGAGCTCTTCGGGAGAGCAGAGATAGACCTCTTCGCCTCAGAAGACAACTTCATTGCCCAACATATTTTTCAAAGGAAGTCGATGCGCTGGCCCACACCTGGCCCAGCACACTCTTTACGCATTTCCCCGATCGCACTGATCCCACAGGTCATCAGGCGAGTCAAGGAAGACAGACACAGAGTCCTTCTAGTGGCCCCGCTCTGGAGGAGCCAGACTTGGTCCTCAGAGCTGTTCAGGCTCTCCATGGTAGCCCCGTGGCCGATTCCCTGAGACGGGACCTCCTCTCTCAGGCGAACGGAACAATCTGGCATCCCCAGCCAGAGCTCTGGGCTCTACACCTCTGGTCCTCGATGGGAGCTGACTGACCTTCCCAGGGACGTACTAGAGACCATATCTCAGGCGAGAGCCCGTCCACGAGAGCGCTACGCCAGAAATGGTCGGTCTTGTTGATTGGTGTTCCACACGCAACATAGACCCCGTGGAGTGCGACGTATCTCCGATACTGTCCTTCCTCCAAGAGCGTTTGGATCTGGGGCGCGCCCCTTCACGCTCAAAGTGTACGTAGCAGCCATCTCAGCGTTCCATGCCTATCGCTGGCCAGTCAGTGGGTCGGAACAACCTTGTGGTTCGTTTTAAGGGGTTCTAGGCGATTAAATCCTCCTCGTCCCCTTACTGTTCCCACTTGGGACCTCTCTTTGGTCCTTAGAGCTCTCAAAGGGAAACCCTTCGAGCCGCTGAGTTCAGCCGACCTCAGGCCTTTAACCCTGAAACGCTCTGCTACTTTCACAGCATCGGTCAAGCGTGTTGGCGATTTGCAGGCCCTCTCTGTGAGCCCTGCATGCCTCGACTTTGGCCTAATGACTCTAAGGTCGTACTGAAACCTAGGCATGGCTACGTCCCTAAAGTGCTCTACTCGTTTAGAGCTCAGGTCATCTCGCTCTCTGCTCTTCCTCCCCCGCGGATGAACAGGAGCTGGATTACTCTGCCCTGTCAGGGCATTGAGGACCTATGTACGAGATCGCGCCTTTCAGGCAGTCAGATCAGCTTTTGTCTGTTTTGGTGGCCGACCAAAGGGTCTTCGGTCTCAAGCAACGTCTCTTGCGTTGGATAGTCGACGCGATTAATCTCTGTTACTCCTCACTGGACATTGAATGCCCCTTAGGAGTTAGGGCCCATTCCACTAGAGGAATGGCTTCCTCCTGGGCCTGGTCTAATGGAGTTTCTATTAAGACATCTGTGAGGCGGCCGGCTGGTCCTCGCCGTCCACTTTTGTCAGGTTTATCATCTGGACGTTCCGGCCTTACAAGCCCAGGTCCTCTCGTGTAACCAGGCGGCCTCTTCGAGTTCTGCCTCTCACCGATCAGGAGTTAGCTCCTTTTAGTGTAACAAGGGTTACGACGGCTTTGCCCTCTTACTTGCTCTCTTGGTCCCCTCTCGGTGTCCAAAACAAGTTATGTCGTTCCCTGCCGTGGCACGGCGCGGTTGAATTCGTTCCCCATACGCAGTACGAGTGAAGTATCGAAAGGGAACGTACTCGGTTACTAACGTAACCTCGGTTCCCTGAGATACGGAACGAGTACTGCGTTACTTGCCGTGCCACGAGGCTGCGGCGTCAGTGTCGTTCGCTTCAGTCGATTGGCCTGAAATCCTATGGCGAAACACCTGCTATATAGCCCTTACCCGCCCATTTCGGCGGGAAAGTTGCGCGCTCTCTCGCCATAGGTCGCGCAGCTATGCCGCGCCGTCATTGGTTCAACAACTTGTCTATGAGTGAACCAATGACGATGCAGTTACACTGCGTTATTGAAAAGGCTTCAGTGACGGGGAAAAAGGGAGACTTTTCCCATACGCAGTACTCGTTCCGTATCTCAGGGAACCGAGGTTACGTTAGTAACCTAGTACGTTACATCAGTGAGATGACAGCAGTCCGCGGCCACACCCCCGCGCTAATGGTACAGCCCACGCCGCAAATTGACTGAAAAAATGGAAAAATAAAAAATCGGTTAGTTTCATTTATTCAGATGATTGTTTTAAGTCATCATTTTGCAAAAGTGAAATTGAGAAAAGGGGGGAAAATGGCAAATATCCATTGATGATGTAACCGAAAAAACAAGAAAAGAACGTCTTGTTTCAGTTTTTCATTTTTGCATTTACATTGTATGGTCTGAAAACTGAATTGTGAAGCGTTACACGGACCGAAGAAGTCTCAAATTCCAGTCAGTTAGGTCTGTTCACTACAGAAACTGAAAGTAAAAACTGACTGAGCTTTTGGCATCTGTCACTGCATTAACAGTGCATATTCTCTTAATATTTCTCTCGCGGCCCATAGTGAGAAAAAATTGTATTTTTCGTGACTCGAGAAGTATTTCATGTTAAACAAGTTGTTCTTTAAATGAGGAGTATGCTAACTAATATTTTATTGTCCTCGCAGCGCATCGGCTATGTGATGATGCGCTATGATATCACGGGGCAATTGAATTGCAATATTTAATTTAACAATAAAAGTAGCATGATAATAAGAAAAATAATTTAATAGCCCTGCATGTCCATCCGCTATATGCCACTGTGAAGGGATAAACGGCGTTTGGGAATGGCATCAAAGCAATGAAGTGTTTTATCCAAATCCACATGGACCGTTCAGTGTTCAGTACTGCAATGTCCGAATCTCTCCTGTCTCGTGATGTTTCTCATGTGTTTTCAGTCGGCGCAAGCAAGAAACATTTACAAGACTGTGGACTAGCTTTGACTCTCTGAACAGTGGCCCCACAGCCGAATTTTTATGACCATGGAAGGCGCGTGTGTGCATGCGCTGAACACGTCTTTCTGCGCTCACGGGCGAAGGAGTATCTTAGAAAAACTTGACACGAGACGGAGGGGAACGTGGGAAATACCCGGGGCCTTAACCGCTCCAAATTAGTGGAGCTGACGGATCTCATCGGGATCCGTCAGGGTGTTTGCTAGGGTGTTGTTATGTAGTTGCTAGGGTACTCTGAGTGGTTGTGAGGATTTTGCTATGTGGTTACTAAGATAATTACGGTGGTTGCTATGGTTTTGCTATGCAGTTGCTAAGGTACTTGGTGTTGTTGCTAAGGTGTTACTATGTGGTTGCTAGGGTACTTGGGGTGGTTGCTATGGTTTTGCTATGCGGTTGCTAAGGTACTTGGGGTTGGTGCTAAGGTGTTACTATGTGGTTGCTAGGGTACTTGGTGTGGTTGCTCTGCACTTGCTGGGGCACTTGTGGTTGCTAGGGAACTCCAAGTGGTTGCTAAGGTGTTGCTATGTTGTTGCTATGCAGTGCTAAGGTTGGTGCTAAGGTGTTGCTATGTGGTTGCTAAGGAATTATGGGTGGTTGCTATGGTGTCACAATGTGGTTTCAAGGATATTCTGGGTAGTTGCTAGGGTTGTTGGTAGAATACTCAGGGTGGTTGCTATGGTTTTACCATGCGGTACAGTGTTAATGATAGATAGATAGATAGAGATAGATAGATACTAATAGCAGCTAATTAAGCATGCTGGGAACTAACAATCAATGGTGTCTCTAAATAAAACCACATAATTGAACTAATTATCTTAAAATAAATAGGTAGTCTTCTTTCCTCAATTTTATCAGCTTAATCAAAACTGCTTAAGTTTCCTTAAACAAGAGGAAAATGTGTCTCTCTTTGTTATTAGTGAATTTTTCTCAATATTTTCTACACAACAGCTTTCAGGATCTCAACACAAACCTGTAAAAATGTCATTCTTACTAGATGAACTTTAAGTGAACTCAAATAGACACATTCTCCATTACAACATAAAAAACAATCAGACTAGAAACAAGACAAACATTAACATTAATATTGATATTGAAGCAATATTTAATTGTATATATTATTAGTCTAGTGAACTTTTTACTGACATATTTCTAAGGACTAGATAACAAATATATTCAGCTGCAGTGAAACATCTTCATCTGTTTTGATGTTTCTCTCACTCAGATCTTTGTGTCTGAATCGAGTATTAAAATGTTTAAGGAAACATATAAAGTTTCAATAAAATGATGACAAATGTTAATTAATGTTATATCAGCAATATCAGTTGACACGTGTTTCTGATGTTTCCACTGCTGCTCTTATTCACATCCAAACTGTTAAGTGTTTGATGATAAAAATGGGATGTTCTCATAACATTTAAAGGACTTTACTTTGGTGTTGTTGTGTTTTACAGAGAATTTTAGAAAGATGAGAAAAAGGAAATATAACATTAAACAAAGGAAACAGGAGTGTCACCCAAATAAAAGAAATAAACAAAATAAACAGATCCTTACAGCTAAACTCTAAACTGACTAACAAAAGAAAATGTGAAAATAAAACCGAAATCTTCAGTGTATGCGACGCCCGAACTGAACTATCATAATCTACAAACAAAAATACAAGGGTGGTGCGACACTCACAAACCTAGGCTAACATAATACAAATGAACCTAACCGAAACCACAGGCAGAGAGCTCATGGCTATGTTCTCTAGTTAACGGAGAAACAAATGGCAATAGCCCGAAACAACGACCGCGTTGGAGCACGAGGTACGCTGGCCTGGCGCACCCCACCACGGTCAAATCAAGTCCTTAAATACAGCTGGCACATCAGCAGATGGGCAGGGCATCATGACGTCAGAAATGATGATTGGCAGCAAGCACCGACCTACAGGTAGAGAGGAAATAGGAGGACAGAAGAGTGTAAAAGTGTACACAAGACACGTGGAACGTAACAAAACCATAAAGCAGCATAAGAATAATGACCAAACTGATTCATGAATCTGTTTCCATTTGTTTTTCTTAAAGTGAACACAGGACTCGTCTTTGTCAATCAGATGAAGAATTGGAGAGGCGCTCAGAGTTACTGCAGACAGAATCACATTGATCTGGTCAGTGTGAGGAACCAGAATGAGAGTCAACAGCTTCAGCAGTTCATTAGTGATCGTCACTTTTCTGGATCAAATGTCTGGATCGGTCTGTTCAGAGACTCATGGCAGTGGTCAGATCAGAGTAACTCCTCATTCAGATACTGGAGATCTGGTGAACCTAATAATTCTGGAGGAACTGAAAACTGTACAGTGATGGATCCGAACGCTCAGGGACAATGGAATGACGCCTCTTGCAACAGAGAATTTCTTTTTGTGTGTCATGAAGGTGAGCAGATCCTCACAAACACACACAATCCATCCATCACCTCCAGATATCTTAAAGTTCACACTACATGTCTGACATGACAAATTCCTCCACAGTGTTTGTTCTGCATGTTGTTTTTGATCAGTCTCTCTCTAGTTTCTGCTTGTGGTTTGTTTTGTGTCCAGATAAACTGATTCTGATCAAAAGAGAAGCTGACGTGGTCTGAAGCTCTGAGATACTGCAGACAGAATCATGTGGATCTGGTCTCGGTTCATTCAGGAGAGATTCAGCGTGAGGTGATGAATGTGGTTAAACAGGCGTCTACTGAGGAGGTGTGGTTGGGTTTACACAACTACTGCCTTATGAACATGGTTGGTTGAGCGGAGAGATCGTGTGCTATCAGAACTGGGCTCCAGGGAACGGAACGACACCGGAAAACTGCCGCCTCGAGAAGAGAAAAGGAGCAGTTCAGTCTGGAGGAGATCAGCGCTGGATCAGCCTTCCTGAAACTCACAAACTCAACTTCATCTGCAGCAGATATTAAGAGTGAAAAGACACGCATTTGTGTGTTTACTTACATTCACGTTTTCATTCTTCATTATTTTCTTATTTACTTGATTTGTTCTTTAGTATTCTGACTGAATCTATTAATTGTGTTTAAAAGTTTTTGTTTTATTTCTGTATGTTAATTATAGATGATCTTATCAAAGTTTTAACATTAATGTTTAATATTTTTTAGATGTCTAAAATACTAATACAATATATGTGTCTTTAGGAATCTCTTTGCATATCTGGTGTGTTTATGTGTTTTTATGTTTTCACTAATATTATCTATAGCAATAACTGGTTGAATGTGATTCTGTGAGCAGCAGATCTTAAGAATAATATTATTTGTGTCTCAGCAGAATGAAATCTTGTTTATTAAAAAGGGAAAATTGAAGTGATGTCACAATGAATTGTCAATTAAATATGTTAAATTTATATGTGTTTGTTTGATATTTAGGATATGTTGTCACTTACAAAAATCCAAATTTCAGCTTCCTGGAATAAATTAGTTGTGTGAATCTTTGGGTAGAAAGATTTGATTCATGATTCATGGGTTTTCAAGAGTGATTTTTGCAAATTCAGAAAGATTCGATTCAAGGTGATTCACAATGAGATTCAATTAAATTTAAACTCTTTTACAATAAGACTCACACAAACTTCAAGAATCAATTTATGAATCAACAATGATGACATTCTTCATGCCGCAATGCATTCTGGGTGCCATGGATGAGTTTTGTGTGATGCACCCAGAATGCATTGCGTTATTGAGATCATACACTGATTCTGATGTCTGTGTCTATCTTAATGTCAAAGAAGCTTACTTTTAGTAATCTTTTTAGTAATCCTTTACATTTTTTAATCTTTGATATTATCTGATTAAAACACTGTGGGTCTAATCTGTAGAATCATAGAGTTGCTATAAAAAAATGTGAAATTAATACCATAGATTAGACTGGGAGAAATCAGATAATCAGACTCACATGATGACAGTATCTTTATCATCACAAATAGCTAACATCATGAACACATTTTCTTTTGCAGTACTTGCCATAACAAACAGTTACAGCAGCCAAAAAAACTAACATAAAAAAAGTCAAGAGTGAAACTGCCCAAATAAAGCAAACACTGATCACCTAATGGCGATATCAAACTAACTATTATTTTCAAACAGACTTCAACTCTAAACCTCTTTTTATCTCATTAAGAACTTTATACCTGTAAGAAAATAAAGTCAAACTGGATTGTAATAAGTGAAGCTGGGTAATCTGAGCGATGTTGGAGTCCACATTTATTGCCAGATGGGAAACTTCCTGCTAAAACATTATAAGAATGTTAGAGGATAATGTTCTAGTAATTTATCACAAAACATTTTTAGAATGTTTTATAGAATGTTATCCTACCTTTTAGAAGAATATTTTGGGAACAAACAAACAAAAACATTGCTGGTGAAAACATTACCAGAACATAGCATAAAAACTTAGCTGGGTATACTGCGTTTCTTCTTAATGCTCACATAACATGCTGAGCTTCAAACAAAGAAGAGTGAACATTTCTAGTCTAGTGTAACAGGGTTAAAAAGAACATTTAATTTAACAGTTTATATGTGTGAATTCCATAAAGTAAGGCATTTTGTTTGATTCATTTGTGTTCAAAGTCTCCCCTCCTGTGGCCGACAATGGTAATGCAGATATGGCATTTTGTCCCTCTTCTCTTTCCGTACCACAGCAGATTTGAGTGTCACACCTGCGGGTATGTATGGGTTTTGTCAAAGGGTGCTTCTCAATATCCCTCCTCGTTTCCTCGCTCCTCCGTCCTCCATCCTATGACCGGATACGATCGAGCCGCAGCATCTTGAAGGACATCTCAATTCTCTAACTGCACCGCGAGGAGGCGAGGATCGAGGAGTGAGGAAGCTTCCTGAGGAGTCATGAGTGAGGATACACAGGTGCATATTTCAACGGAGCATCTTGCTTTATTAATATTTATTATATATTTTTTTAAATAATCAACTTTAACAACATATGGGTAGATCCCTTGATTGCAGCTAATGACGCTTTGAAGTGACGCTAAAGGGAGCGAGGATATATAATTTCACTTGATTCAATTCCTCCGTCCTCGCATCTTTTCCTTGTGTCCTTCCCTCGCATCCTGAAAGGGCGGAGCTAAGACGCGAGGAAAGGAAGCGAGGAAAGGAAACGAGGATGCACAAAAGAGTATAGAACCCAAGAAGCGACACTTTGATAATTTTTGCGTAACAGCCACTAGATGGCGCTCCGGTAGCGCAGCCACCATTATAGGCTGAAAATACTAACTGGACCATTGAATCTTTCACATCTTACATTGTACATCTTACATTATATTGTACGTTTTAATGGATCACGCTACAAACATAATGATCTTATAATACATGATGCATTGCTGTGTCCGTTATCCCATAATTCACACTTTTAGATACTTTTGCTTTAACAGACATTAGACAACACTGCAAAATCAAGTTGTTATATTCATATATTATTGTCCAACATTCCAATTTTTGATGCATGTCCTTAATTTAATTCCTATGTTGGTATTAATTCAGTGTTTATAAGCCTTTAAAGAATTTTAACCCAACTGACTGGGTTTTCTAGAGAGCAAAGGTTTTAAAGTGGAAGACTTAAACACAAAGTGTGTTGCATTTTACAACATGCATTTTAGTCCAGGACTAGCTTAAGCCTTGTCTATGAAACCGGGGGAATGTGTTTAAGTAAATGTTTTTGACGCAGTTGATCGTATTATGTATTTAAACTTGTATATAATGGTCTTAACACTTTGACACTGTCGTTGAGATTATTATAAATGTATTGAATTTCCTCGTGCCTCACACAAGTAGGAACGAGCTCACTTCATGTGGCATTGTGTCAATTAATTGTATATGAGTTGAGTAAGTGTGTAATTTCAATTTTCTAGTCTTTCATGTCTTTCACTTTTCCACCAAAATTACCCGGAACAAACTTTTCCCCAGACCTGTTGCTATCCGTTTCCATATCAGTCTTGAAAAAATGGTGGCTCTTGTAGCTTCACCATAGACAAGTTGCCGGCTCAGGGTGCTGACCCACCAAAGAATGTCCGATTAGAGACAAAACGAAGATGCACTCGTTTTACTGGGAATAAAACCCATTATTGTCACCACTCAACAGACTGGGTTTGCTTTGGTTGGGTTATGGTGTGTTGTGATTTTTTTTGCATTCACGCACAACCCATCATCCAAAAGACGATCTATAAAAGGATCATAAACAATTATGCCGCTATAACTTCAGCGTCCGTCTCCGTGTCCCACTGCATTGAACTACTGTCTCTGTGAGGGCGGGGAGATCACGTGATCAAGGTTTCTGGACGCTGATTGGCTCAGGTAAGGCACTGTGTATGAGTGTACCTCGAAATACAGAGTGAGATTAATAGAGAGAGGTTAGGGTGACAAAAAAAACGATAGCCTTTTTTACAGCCGCCCCCAGATTTCCATAAGGAAATATGTACATATACAAAAAGGCTTCTATTCTACTGTGAGATTTACAATTACTTTAATCAGGAATGGCAGGTAATTGTATAAGGCGTGCTACTGGTCGGGTGTAAGCTTTTTCTCCCACCTGAACCCTGGCTGTCCTCACTCGTGTGTCAGCTCCGGGGAAGACTTCTGACACCCTTCCCACAGGCCAGAGAGCTCTGGGTAGCTGAGGATCAATGATCAGCACCGTAGTGCCAACCTGGATGTCTGGAGTATCAGTTTGCCATTTTTGTCGGCTTTGAAGACCAGGGAGGTAGAATTTGAGATAATGTCGCCAGAATTGGTCTGCGAGGATCTGGCTGTGACGCATCGACGTCGGCTGACCAGCTCAGACTGGGGGTATACTGTCAGGGGGAGTGAAGCATCTGGCCGCCCCATTAGAAGACAATTTGGAGTAATGGGTTCAGGATCAGAAACATCAGATGACGTATATCCCAGTGGTTTGGAGTTCAAGATTCCTTCAATCTCCACCAGCACAGTTTGAAGGACCTCATAAGTCACTGATTGAGTCCCTAGAGTAGCCATCAGTGCATTTTTCAGAGAGCGAATTTCTCGCTCCCAGCAGCCTCCAAAGTGTGGTGAGTTGGGAGGGTTGAAATGGAATTCAATCTGCTGTTTAGCCAATTGTCTCTGCAGATCTGGGGCGAGAGCTGTAAAAGCTTCCTTTAGCTCCCTTTCACCTCCTCTGAAATTTGTGCCTTGATCTGACAAGAGCTCATGAGGTTTCCCTCGCCTAGCCGTGAACCGTCTGAGGGCCATGAGGAAAGAGTCAGCTTCCAGACTATGGAGAATGTCAATGTATACTGCTCTGGTGGTGAGGCATTTGAATATTATTCCCCATTTTTTCTCATTGCGCCTACCCGTTTTGACAGTATAGGGACCAAAGCAGTCTACGCCAGTGGAGTAAAAGGCGGGCTTAAAAAGGCGTAGTCTTGCCGGGGGAAGGTCCGCCATTTTAGGCACCTTTGGGTTTTTTCTCCATTTCTGGCATTGCGCACACTCTCGCTGCAGACGCTTGATGGCCTCTCTTCCACGAAGGACCCAGTATTTACGGCGGAGTTCGGGCAAACACCCTCTCAGGACCGGGATGACAGAGTTTAGAATCATAACTTTGGATTATCAGTTTAGTTATGGGGTGCCTTGGATCCAGTATGATAGGGTGCATGTTGTCAGGTTCCAGGTAGGGACTATGTCGTAAGCGTCCACCGACTCTGAGTAATTTTGTTTCCTCATCGAGTTCAGGGGCTAGTGCTCTCAGTTGACTGCTGCGGGAAAGCGGCTTACAGGTCCTCAGTTGTTCCAAGTCTGACGGGAAGCATTCCTGCTGCGCTTGCTGCAAAACACTAATCTCTGCACTTCTGTAGTCGCTGGCTGTGGGCTTACATCGGCCGCCCCTTGAAGAGCCGTGGACTCAATTAGATCCTCCAGAGTCTTAAACTGACAGAAATCAGAGGATGTGAAGCAGACCAGAGTACTGGAACCAGTCTTACGAATTTCGTTATTATCTACTTCCTCTGGACTGGGGCATTCTGGCCACAGATCGGGTGGATCTTCAGGAAAAGTGGACCTTGGCACCAGCGGCTTCCAGGGCAGAGATCACAGAGACTCCTTCCCCGAGTGATGTCATCAGCTGGATTAATTGTGGAGGGTACATATCTCCAGCTGTGTTGCTCTGTGAGATCCTGGATCTCTGCTACCCGAGTCCCAACAAATACTTTGAATCGGCAAGAGTCCGATTGTAGCCATGTGAGGACAGTGGTGGAGTCAGTCCACAAAATTGTTTGGCGTATGGGCAGGGGTCAATTCAGTTTTGAGTACCTTGGCAAGTTGAGCTCCTGTTAGTGCAGCACATAATTCCAATCGGGGAACAGATTGTTGTTTTTTCGGTGCTACACGTGATCTTGCTGTTAAGAAAGCTACCTCAGTTTGCCCGTGTTGATCCTCTGTTCGCAGATATGCCACAGAGCCATAGGCACGTTCAGAGGCATCACAGAAAATGTGTATGTCTCTTAAGCTTGTTTCTGTGTCTTTAATGGGGCTACAGTAGCACCGAGGAAGAATGATATTCTGTAGGGCTGGCAGTTCCTCCTCCCATTCAGTCCAAGTCTGTAGCAGATCTGGGGCAAATGTGGATCATCCCAATCCCGTTTTTTGTCCCAAAGGCGCTGTACAATGATCTTGGCGCGAGTGGTATAAGGGGTGAGGTAACCCAATGGGTCGTACTGGCTGGCCAGGATTCTGTATATGTTGCGCATGGTAGTCTCACTACTGCCCTTGGCACGGTATTTGTAGGAGATTGTGTCAGACTGATGTTTCCAGAGGAGCCCCAATGTTGATTCCTGGGTGTCTGTTCGGCCTTGTGAAATCCAGAGTTCTGCACTGTCCGATATGGCATCGTGGGGCAGGTGACTTATCGTTGAAGGGGCATTGCTGGACCACTGTCTCAGCTCGAAGCCTCCATCTGCCAGCAGGTTCCTGATCCTGTCAACAAAACATTTTGCTTCTTCTGTTGAATTGAAGCTTTGTAGGCAATTGTCTACATAAAAGGATTTCAGCACTGAATTGTGGACATCATCTCCAGGCTGGCTATGATCCAGGACGTGTTTCTGGAGTGCAAAGATGGCACAGCAGGGGCTGCAGGTAGTGCCGAAAGGGAGGACTTGCCATTCGTACACATTGGGTTGTTCCTGTACGTTTAGGTCTCTCCAGAGGAAACGCAAGAGTGGTTTGTCTTCTGGGAGCAGTCTAACTTGGTGGAACATCCCCTTGATGTCGCTGCTGACTGCCACTGAATGTTCCCTAAATCTGAGTAACACAGCAAGTAGAGATGGCCCCAAAACTGGTCCTGGGAGCAGAAGCTCATTCAGATTTTGTCCATGGTACTGGAACGAGCAGTTGAAAACTATCCTGTTTTTCCCGTTGTGCTGCACCATGTGATGAGGGATGTACCAGTAGCAGGAAGGGTCGGTCTCAGCATTCTGTGGCAATTTGCTAACATAGCCTGCTTGTTCAAGTTTTGAAATCTCAGCAGCATAAGCGGCTGCTTGCTGTGGATTTTCACCAGTCTCCTTTCAGTGGCCCTGAGCTGTGATAAGACTGCCTCTTTGGGTGCTCTGAGTTCAGGCATGTTTTTGACACGCAAGAGGGGGGTTGCATATCGCTTGACACCGTCTACCTCGACCCTTACTGTTTTCCTTTCCAGCAGTTCCACTGCCTCTTGGTCCAGTCTGGATCTGATGCAAATCTTTTCATTGCGCCAGGGCAGTACGTCCATCTGCCATAATTTCTCCACCTGTTTGTAGAGATCTGACTCTGGGAACGAAACTGAAGTGAAGAGACAGTGCTGTTCAATGTCCTTCCGCAAATGTTGGACCGGGCCCTGTAATGTCCACCCAAGACGTGTATTTATAGCCGCTGGTCCCCCTGGAGGGCCTAGCCTTACTGGTTCCACTGGAGTGATCAGATGGGGTTATCTGATCCAATGAGCAGCACGGGACAGACTGCTTCAAGATTGTGCAGCGGAAGCCCTTA
Source organism: Culter alburnus (assembly GCA_028476615.1). Taxonomy (NCBI): domain Eukaryota; kingdom Metazoa; phylum Chordata; class Actinopteri; order Cypriniformes; family Xenocyprididae; genus Culter; species Culter alburnus. Next base: position 20,010 of record JAOTNS010002474.1, read on the forward strand.
AGGTGCTGATATCTCTCCCTCAGAGTCTTCACTGGGTGTGAGTGTTCTGCTAAGCTTAACTGTTGAGCAGTGAAGGCACCTTTGATGTGATATCGTTTAGCAGGCTGAGTGATTGGGGAGATAGTGAATGAAACTGCCGCTCCCTTGAGAACTTGTAGCTCCTGTCTGACTGTTCGAAGCGGAAGGTCTTCAGGCTGACCTTTGAGGCCCAACTGCTGAGCTGCACTGTGGAGGAGAATAGTTCTCTCAGATCCATCATCCTGGATTGCGTATGCATCCATTCTCCTCTTTCCATTTCTGAGAATCACCTTGCTGATTTTAAGTAGAACTTTTCGGCTGGTAGGCGGCTTATGAATTAGGAGAATCTCATTCATGGTGTTGAGCAGACAAGTGTTGGTATCAGCAGTTTCGTCTTGAACAGGCTTTGGGTTCTCTGGCTTCCCAGCACTGATGTCATGCAGAGCCATGAGGTGTCGGCTGCTACACTGTCTGCAACGCATTTTTAGGTTACACTCTGCTGACCTATGAGTTCTACCACAACGCCAACATCTGTTGTTGTCTTTGACCCAGCTTCGTTTTTGGTCTTTAGTAAGCTGCTTGAAGTTGGTACAGTTGTTGAGGGAGTGCTTACTGTTGTCACAGTAGGGACAGTAGGGTCTCAGAGAAGACTTAGATGGTGTACCAGATGATGTTGACTCAGAAATCGCCTTCTCAGTGCCCAGAAAGATTGCGGTGCTTTTAGTGGCTGACTTCGAGTCTCTGATAGTCTCTCTTGTTCGTGTCAATGCCCCTCTGCGCTGACTGCTTGCAAATCTGGTAGTGTCCTCTTGCACTTGGATCTCAAACTCCAGCCATTCTGCAAAATCCATAAGTGTAGGGATTGGCACACGATGTGGATGTGCAAATCTTCGAAACCCTGATCTCAGGTCGTGTGGAAGCTTTCCAAGCAGCCGAGACACATGAGACCCGCACTGTAACTCGAAAGTGCCCTTCCTGCCTAATTGCTCCAGCATGCCAACCAGTGAACGGACTTTGAGAGCGAACAGTCTAAAGGCCTTCTGGTCTCCGCTTGCAATGTTTGGCCCGTCCATTAACTCTGCAATCCGTTGTAGAGCTAGCTGATGTGGCTGGCCATATTGCTGGTCTAAGGCAGCCATTGTCCTTGTGTAAGGGTGTTGAGAATGGCAGTATGAGTCAGCAATTAGCAAAGCCTCCTCTAATTTCAGATGGTCCATCAGTATCTGGAATTTGAACCTTTCTGTCGCATTAGCTGGGAGGATATTTTCCAGAGCAATTTTCAGTCGTGAGAACTCTCTTGGGTTGGGATGTATGAAGTCAGGAATCGTAGGAGTTGGACCTCGATACATCAGTTCTTTTTCAGGGGGAGGTGATGGAGTAAGTGACCGACATGGTGTTTGTGGATGCCTGACAGGGTCTTGAGAGTCCCAATATGGAGAATTTGAAGGATCCTGTCTGTGGGAGTAATGCACATCTGGTCTCTGACCCCCTTGTGGCATATAATGTGAGGAGGAGCTCTGTTTAATAATGGAGGCAGATGCTGGAGTTGGGCAGTGTGGAGGACTTTGAAGCTTATCTTCATTCTGATGCTCCCTTGGCAGTTTGAGGCGTGGAGCTGGTATGGGTCTGAAGCTCATTTCCTCAGAACGTACCTGCAGCTGGACGCGTGGTGCGGGTGTAGGACGACTGGAGCTATACTCCATCGGAGGAGTGACAGGTGAAAGGGGCTGACTTTCAGGACGTTGATATTCCATCTGAATTTGTAGCTGCTTCATTTGTTGCTTGAGCTGAACAAGCTCCTTTGCATATTGTTCATTTGAGCTCTGAAAAGTGTCCCTTTCCTGCTGTATCATCTGCAAGGTTTTGCGGAGATCCTTATTCTCTCTCCTTATGATGTCTGATGCAGATTCACACTCCTCATCGGACCACTGTAGCAGACGCTCAGCCTCGTAACCTGGTAGCAGTGGAGCAAAGCCAGTTGCGCCACCTTCTGCTTCATCGCCTTCAGCCAGTCTTGTTGAATGTGTGAGTGGTGACATGGGTTGTGAAACAGGCTTAGGGAGGTTGAAGCCAGTGAGATCATACTCCTCATAACGTGCGGGAAGGACCGTCTTCCTCCTGACTCGCACTATAGGCTCATCCTCTGCATGTTGTGACATCTTCTATCTCTTTGGTAAGTCCAGTCTCCGGCTCGAAGGACCATGAAAAAATGGTTGGCTCTTTGTAGCTCTTCACCATAGACAAGTTGCCGGCTCAGGGTGCTGACCCACCAAAGAATGTCCGATTAGAGACAAAACGAAGATGCACTCGTTTTACTGGGAATAACCCATTTATTGTCACCACTCAACAGACTGGGTTTGCTTTGGTTGTGGTTATGGTTGTGTTGTGATTTTTTTTGCATTCACGCACAACCCATCATCCAAAAGACGATCTATAAAAGGATCATAAACAATTATGCCGCTATAACTTCAGCGTCCGTCTCCGTGTCCCACTGCATTGAACTACCGTCTCTGTGAGGGCGGGGGAGATCACGTGATCAAGGTTTCTGGACGCTGATTGGCTCAGGTAAGGCACTGTGTATGAGTGTACCTCGAAATACAGAGTGAGATTAATAGAGAGAGGTTAGGGTGACAAAAAAAACGATAGCCTTTTTTACAAGTCTAAAGCAGTGGTTCCCAACCACGTTCCTGGAGGACCCCCAACTCTGCACATTTTGCATGTCTCCTTGATCAAGCACACCTGAATCAAGTCATCAGCTCATTAGCAGAGACTCCAAGACCAGAAATGGGTGTGTCAGACAAAGGAGAAACATGCCAAGTACCACTCCAAAGTTCCTGCGGTGGAAACGCAGCTTAAGTCTGCAGTATTGTCTTCAGCCAATGTGATTTGTTCCACTCTTTTTCTATCCAAAAAGATAAAGCAAAGCTGAAGAAACCCCATGTGTGAGTGTGTCCTTCCACATCCGTTACACTAGTCTAACTAATACCAGTCACATCCCTGCCTGTACTTCCAATAGTTCTCCAACAGAGGTCAGTGGGATACAAGCCGGCACACAGTGTGATGCTACAGAAGCCCATTTCCAAGACACAAGCAACAACAACAACAAAAAAAAAATGGTAAATGGCACATTGGTAAATCATAATTATGACATTAAAAGTCACAATTATGACATAAAGTTGAAATTATGTGCTAAATCATAATTATGACTTAGTATGTCTAGATAAAAAAAAATGAAATTATGAGATTAAAAAAAATTTAAATTCTGACACTGTCATAATTAATATATTTGACTAAATAAAAATCATGAGATTAAAAAGTCTAAAATTTTGACTTTCTGTCATAATTATGACCTTTTTATGTAAAAATGTCAACTTTTCATCTCATAATTATACTATTAATTTCTTTAGTTATTTTATAATTTAGTCTTAGTCTTGTGTCAAATCTACTTTTTAGTTATATTTAGTCAACCTTGTCCTGTTTTTGTTTAGTCAAGTTTAAGTTGACTAATGTCGGGGCAGTGGTTAAATTGACAATCACTATAGTTACATCGGTAGCACTTTTTTACAGTACATGTATTTTCCTGGTACATATGTGACTGTGTGTGTGTGTGTGTGTGTGTGTGTGTGTGTGTGTAGATGGAATAAATTCACTCAGAGAACAGGTGGATGGTCACTCGGGGTTGTTTTACTGTATCTGGGCAAACAGCACCAAAAGGCTTATCAGAATACAGCATACAGCGCATCGATGTCGCATTTAACGTCAGCGGGACGAGCTATGAGACTCTGATTATTACACTTTTTCTCAAAGTGATCGTGAACATACAGTGGAAGAAATTCTAAACAAAGCATACATCCATGTAAATAAAATATAAAACGCATACAGAAAATATAAACTCAAGTAACCATCATTTTACATATTTTGTATAAATGAAATGAGGAGAGAAGAACGCAGCCCTTAGATGGCGCAGTTAGGGGCCGTTCACACAGAACGCGTCTTTGCGTCTAAAAACGCAAGACGCAGCGCTCAGGAGTGGTTTTAAAAAAAGCGCAGCATAGAACGCGAGAGTCTCTCGACAAGTCTTTGAGATGTGATGCAATAACGACAATAACAGAAATAATAGAAACAGGCAAACTGCAGAATTTACAGATACAAGTTTTGACATGGAAAAAAAGAAAATAAGATAATAATGAGCGCCTCCTCCGCCATGTTGCCATTATATAAAACAGTTGTCATGCCAACTTGCAACGCTTGCCCCGCCTCCAAGTTCTTCTGATTGGTCCACTGTTTTGGAACGGACATTGATGAGCGGCGCTGCGTGTAAAAGTTGAAATTCTTTTAACTTGACACGGTGTCTTAAAAACGCAGCGCTCATGTGAGAGGCACTGCAAAAGACGTAACGGAGCGTAACGGTCATGCACGTCCGTCAAGCGCGTGTTTACATAGAAAAACAATGGGAAAGTAGCGCATTGGAATAGAAAAACGAGTTCTGTGTGAATGGCCCCTTACACAGGAGAGCACGTGCGATCTTAGAACACACATGTGCTAATAGCTAACACTCAGCTGGGGTTAATATTTTAAACATAGAACAAGAACAAAACTTGAATAAAACACATACCTGGAAAACAGCATTTGTATAGTCACAAATAACACATATTTGACTCTATTAACACAACTAGGAGTTGACAGACAAAATAAGTAACCTTTTGTGTGGTTTATAGTTCAAACTTGGGCTTGAAAATAATCCAAACTTAATTATTAAGACGGAGCAAACATTTATGCGACTTACCAGCAGGACGAGCTATGAGACTCTGATTATATAGCTCCGCCCTGCAATATCATGTGCACTAACGCGAGTGACGCAACAGCCAATGGAGAGTTTCCCAATTTATGCTGAATTTAACAATAATATTTTTAAACTCCGTTACACATATATAGTAATTATGTTGTACATACAGGTAAAAGAGTGGTGGAGGGGACTCCTCCCTACTCCATTGCTATCTCATCATCAACTACATTTCCCATAACCCATAGCCTGGACTCATTATGTTTGATTACTACTGCCCGTGTGTGATATTAGCTCATTTGGGGTTGCCTCTATAAACTCTGTGTGTTCTTGTTGGTGTATCCATGGCATTTCTGAGCATTTGTATTTTGGTTTCCTGTGGTTTTTACCTCCTATCTGTTCTTGTATTACCTTGTTTGCTTGTTTCCTAGACTCTGCCTGTTGATTGGATTATTTGTCTACCATGTGTTTTTGGCTCTTTGCCTGATTACAGTTGTGTATTACCCTTAATAAACAGCTGCACTTGGATCTTTCACAACTATTATTTTGCTCAAAATTATAATCACAATTGTCATTTAAGAAATTTAACAGAATTATTGCACTTTACCCATAAGCACAAACTCATACACATGGTTTATTTTACTTCATCTCATTGCCTGTTTTATTATAGGCAAAAAGACTTTGTATTGTCACACAGAGCTTGTGTAAGTGCATTTATTCCACAACCACAATCTCAAACAATATAATCAAAAGATCCATGTTTGGATTTATACAGTTCATCACTGAAAGTTTGATCATTGTTTGCTGAGACTAAATCTGCTCTATTACACTGTTATTTGAGCAGAATATCTCAATGGAGATCGTTACCTCTAGCTTATATGTTTGTCATGTTTTCTGATCATCGGTGCTTCTTCCGCAGTGTAGAGAGAGCGTGTGCATGTGGTTGCCAGATTGCAAAGATTAGGCTCTAAGTATAACACTAGGAAGAAAATGAATCCTTTGAGAGAAAAGCTCTCATTGGAGGATTTAATCTTTTCACATCTGGCAAATGCAAACATGAACTCTCATAGAGGCTTATTCAAAACAGGTAATATTTTTCTCCAACTTTTTTCGACAAAAAACAAAGAGACAAAAATAATGATACTGCATGCTGATATAGTCACAGCTATCGAATGCACAGCTAACGTTGGTGTCATCTCGTCTCATCTTAGTCATGGACAAAAAAAAAGGTCACCAAGGAACATTTTTCATCACAGATATCATTAACGAAATTAATACTATGACTTAGTATGTCATCATTTAAAATATCGTAATTATGGCATTTTTAAGCCCTATGCTGTGTTCACGCCATATCGTAAGTCTCGAGTCTTGACACGTGGCGTTCTACCTCTGACGTGATACCCGCGATAGCCAAAGAGAGCGAGCAAGCTTCACCAACCGGATGTTGCATATTTCTATAGCTGATACTTGGCAGCCACAAACATGCCACGAAAGTGGAGACAAAGACGGATGCTGTTAAACCACCAGAATCCTTGAAACTTCGATAGCAACTGTCAGACATTCTGGTGCACCATTAACATGCAAATCCTCAGATGTGAGTTATACAGAAGATGATGTGAACATGCATGTGAATCTTGTTGAATCTCTTCTAGTGTCTGATCAGAAGCTCAAGCAAATAGCTGAGGAGACAGCAAAAGATCCAGTTCTCCAAGCTGTAACTGAAAATCTGAACAATGACTGGGTCAATAGTTCCTGCAGACAATTCAACAATGTTAGAGCTGAGCTCATTGTGGCAGATGGTATTCTTCTCAGACAAGACAGAATACATCCACAAGTGCTGAGAGAAGAGATGCTTTCCAGGATACATGAAGAACATCTTGAAATGGAGAAGTGTAAAAGGAGATCCAGGGATTCAATCTATTGGCCTGGAACAAATTCTGACATTGAGAAAATTGTCAGTTTTTGCACCGGTTTCTCCCTTGTCGCTGCACTCATTCTCCTACTCTCACTCTCCGGAGTGCTGATTGGACTCACCTGAATCCTGCTCAAGCTATATAAGGACCTGCTCACCAGTCTTGGCCTGGTCTCACATGTGGTACCTTGACCATTCTTACTGTGGATATACTCAGCTTTTGGACTATTCTATGGATGTTCTTACCTGTGTTATCTTCTATGTGGATTCCTCTGTTAATTCCCCGTTTCATGTCTTTGATGAAGGACTTCCGTGCCTGTGTGGTGAGCTGTCTGTTTGAGTTTTGGATGTTATTGCTGAACAGTTTCTGAAGGACATTCTAGTACCTGTATTTGTTTCTGCTTCTGGTTTTAGCACACTCCACAGAGACATAAGTACTACTTTTATGTTTTTATACTCTGGTATACTTCCTTGTTGTACTCATTTAAAGTCCTGGGCTGGATTTCCCGAAACCTTCTTAACTCTACGTCGTTCTTAAATTATACCTTAAGCTGTACCTTAACGCTAATACGTGTTTCCCAAAACGTTCTTAGTTAAGTGTACCTTCTGTAAGTCATACTTTCGTAAGGTTGGTCTGGAGCACTCTTAGCTATACCTTATCACAGTTGACAGTCAATACAAAAATAATTCTGAAGCTGTAATACACCCAGTGTTCGATTAGGATTATGGCAAAGAATAAAATCCAAAAAATTCACTACTAAATTCAAATGTGCTTTAGCGCTGATCCAGAGACAGACGCGCGCTCCGCGCTTGTCATGTAACGCTATCACAACTATTCGCTGTTTTTAACCTCATTGCGCTTTATTTTAGGTTTCAGACATTTAAATACACATTTGAATTAGGTAGGCTACTGCATAAAAAAAGACATTTATATAGTTTGTTATTCCATACACTGATGTCTACGGAAGCTGCAACAATAACCCTTTCAATTATAATTTGACGAAGTGTTTTATTCATATCAGATACACATTGTTTATGAAACAATAAAGTTTACTTTTACTCTATTCTTCTCCCAGTTCACCGCCACATACTTTTATGTATTTTGGGGAAGATTTCATATATCCGACAGCTCTAACTGCCGTGAAAACTCATCGCGCAACAAAACACATTCCACATATTTTACAATCGGAATATATCATAAAATTCATAATATAGTTAACAAGTTTGTGAATATTTAAAAAAAAAAAAAAAAAGATATAAATGCATAACGCTCGCCTTAAACTCACGCTGATGGGGGCTCCGCGCCCCCAGAATATAGATAAATTACAATATAGATTTAGTTTGCAATTTGGATTACTTTTGTAAGGCTTGATTTTCCTGCTAAACAAAAACTGAGATCAAGCGTCCTGCAATAAAGTAATCTGGAAAGAAGATCTCAAAGAAGTAGCTATGGACAACGCCTCACCCTAACCCCAAAAGGACAACGCCTCCCCCACCACACACACACACACACACACACACCTCCCCTTCCTCTGGCTCAAGTCACTGAAAGTTATTCAAAACATATAATGTAACTTGTGTATCTATTGTTTCTCCCTTTTCATGTTTGGTATAATTTAAATTGTCTCAGTGCGATTGGTAAAATGGTCTCAATTTCACAGCAGTCACTAGTATCATGAAGAAGATTGAAAACTAAGGAAAATTCTGTCCTCTTTTGGGTGGTGCCTTTTGTGAAAACCCACTTCTCTCCCCCAAAACAGGTGTTGGTGTAATAAACATTTACGATCCTTTTGTTCTGGTTCTGGTATAAAGGTAAAGAGCAAAACAGTCATGTGGGATCATCTGTAGGAGAGACCCCCACAGATGGGTGAATGTCTGAGGACATTCACCCATCCCTGTGTATATATGCATTTCTTTGAGTAATCGATATTATGCATTTATCATTTCTGAATTGGCTTCTAATTGTCTAATTGTAATGTAATTGGCATCATATATTTTTACTTGACAAATAAAATGTTATATTTGGTTGATTCTGTATTATCTTAATCCATTATTTCTAGTAGATCAAAGCGAAGGTATTACCTCAAATCTGTGTTCAGGATTGTTCATATGAAAGGTTTAGATGGAGCATAGGGCACGTCAATTAAGTCCATTTCGATTTCTGACAATCACTGCCTTAAATAAGTTGCAGTTTTCGTAAATATATCAAAACTATGCTTTTTGTTACGAGTAAGCAGAGCGCGACCGACTTAAAGGTAGATATTTACCCTGCATCCAATGTTTAAGGTCAGACTGACGAGTTTGTGTCCGGGAAGAGTGCTCAAATCGGCCGAAGTGACTCTTCTAAAGCGATACCGGGACTGCAGTGAACGAAATAATTGAAGATATAAGGTAATCAGAATAATCGAATATCTAAATTAATACATAACAAATGATTAATTTCTAATTGGAAACACAACCTAAGAGTAATAATCATTTGAAATTGGAGTCAGATTAAACGAGTGAAATTAAGTGAGCTTCACAGAGACGCTGAAAAGGCATACACGCTTAGACCTTCCCTGTCCTGTGGGAAACCGTCATTGGACCCATTAGGCGGGCCTTACACTTTTATAACATCCCATGAGTCCTGATAAATGCAATTTCTCTACTTCTGAAGTGCTTCTTTTTATTAAGAACACTGAATTCTCACATAATGCAGTGAAGCAGCCCCTGTATAGAGTGAATTATCGATTCTCGAGCCATCGATATCAACCAGTTCAGCACCGCCGCCATGGACTGCACCTGGTAACGTCGCACTTAAGAAGATATACCTTAAGCAACCTCCTAAGGGATAGTTCATGCCTAGAAACGGTATCTTCAGGGATCTTCAGTTAAGGTCTACCTTTAGAGTCTTCATAGCGTGCTAAGAGACAACGTTATCGGGAAACCCAGCCCTGGTCTCAGTGCAAGACCTATATTTGCCTGGCTTGGCAATCTGAGAATATTTCTGAGTTTACCATGATGAAGTACTTTATGTGTCTTATCTGAGTGTCTTTTTGATGCATAAACCCCAGCGCTGCGTCCAAACCTACCTTGTTTTTCTTCATTTGTTACACAGTGCTTGTGAAGTTTGTCTGAAACATCAAAACAAGCAAGAGAACCTATGATCACAAAAGACTTACCTTGGCAGAAAGTGAGTACTGATCTGTTTCATTTTCATGGAAAAGAATTCCTGCTGGATTATTTTCTAGTTTTCCAGAAATAGCCCTGCTGTCTAAAGCCAGGTGCACACCAAGCCGACGGACAGCCGGCAACATCGGGACGTTTTTGAGCGATGCCTGACTTTTTTCGATGTGTTCCACATCATTGATTTGAGTCAGGCGGCGTCTGTTTTTTTTGTTTTGTTTTGTTTTGTGTTTTTTCATTCGGCCATTGGTGAGAGAGAGAACTCTGATTGGCAGTTCAGCTTAGTGAACGAGTCAGTGCACGAGAATAAGAGCAAAAGTGATGAAAGCAAGCGAAGAAATCATGATGGCACTGTTACAACCCTGGCTCGAGGGAAGCAACATAAAGTCTACTTTACTCTTCCATTGAAATTCACATTCTTGAATAACAGCATGCGCTAAACTTGCAACAGCTCCTGTTCTCTTCAGAAACGTCACCAGGCTTTTGCACTTATCTAACATTTCCACCACCTCTTTGATGCCTTCTGGTGCATTCCTCTCACTGAACGTGTGTCTCAACACCGTGTTCAGGATGTGTGCGGAGCACGGGACCCAGTGGTAGGTCCGAAGTGCAGCCTTTATGTTCGGGCCTTGGTGACTGACAAAAATTATTTTGTCTGCTGATATTCCATAACTAATCAACACTGCTTATTTGGTCATGGATATTTTCGCAGTTTTTTTAGATGACTGTCAGATTCCACTGTTGCCAGAATGTGACTCTCCAGACTCCACTTCTCGTTGACATGCAAGGACTGTATATGCCCTCTTGATAAATTTGTCTGTCCTCATATCTGTGGTAACAGCAATCCCACTGTAATGAATGTCATGAACATACAGCTCTTCACAGCCGTTGCACATTACATACCCAGCACTTGATTCATCCTTGTTAACCACTTTGCTAATTTTGCCATTTTGCTTTCTTTCCTTCCTTCTGTTTTTTTTTTTTAAGTCTCCTTTTTTAATTTTCTCTCTAACCTGTTTTGCCTCCTTTTCTGCTTAAAAAACGGACCCCGTGCAGCTCACTTAGCGTATCTCAAATTGATTTGTAGTCCAAATTAGTGCCTGTCTGCCTGGCGGAAACATGCTCATATTTGAGAGAATGTACTTAATATTTACATCATTAATGATTTATCATATCCACCCGCGACCCACCCGTAAATAATAAGAACATTATTTTTTATTACTTGACCCCCCCGATCCGCAGACTATCTGCAGCCCCTGCGGATATAACTGTGATCCGCGCATCACTAATGGAAACGCACTGCTGCAACTGTGGTTTGTCTTCGTGGATGAGATGTTGGGAGAAAGACAATCCACCACTGCTTATTTTAATTATTATAATATTGTCACAGTTAAATATAATGAGAAATAAACTAGGTTAATTCATTGTTACTTACTAGATTACACAGTATAACCAGACTTATTTTACTTGGCTATGGTCTTGTCTCAGCTTGAGATACATCACTTGCCCTTTTCAAACAAACAAATAAACAAATAAAAACACAGGCACCACCTTTGAATTTGAAAGTCTGTCAGAAGCGTCTCTACTGTTTCCTGATGGCAGCTGTCACAGTTGCTAGGCGACAGCAGCAGTGGGCGTGAACAGCTGGTGATGTAAACAGGAAATCATCCATAGGCTATAGCGTTTCATTTAACAACGCTTGCTTCGACCTTCATGGACTTTGAGGACGCAGCCTCTGATTTGAACACAGTTATAGTGTAACATTCCTGTAGCTGCAATAAAACTAATAGATGAATAAGACTGGATGAAATATGAAATATGACTAGAACAATAACACTCACTGTTTATCCTGTTTCACGTCAGAGATGTAAATATTGTCCAGACTGAATGTCTGAATGTGGTTTGAACATAAGAAAATGAGTGATGAGGATGTGTTTACATGCAAATGTGTTCCTATTTTTTAAACAAAGTAAAAATAAACAGTAAACAACAGGAATATGAAATGGAAAAACAAAATAAGAATTTTTACAAAGAGATGAAATGTAACAATGTTTTAATGCCATCATAATCAAGCATTTAGAGGAAATATCAGCAGCAGCAAAAGATGGTGTTATTATTTCAGTGGGATAATGAGAGTCCAACAATCTTCCATCAACTGTCTAGATACTCATATTCTTTAAAATATCTTCTTTTGTGTTCAACAGAAATAATAAACAGATTTGGAAACACTTGAGGGTGAGTAATTGATGAGAATAATTTCATTTTTGGGTGAACTATCCCTTTAATGCAGGCTGAGTCTTGATCTCATCTCTGTTGTGAATGTCTCCTCACCACCACTAGGGGTCTCTGCGCTCAGAAGAAATAGAAGAGCAAAAAAGGGGAAAGAGTTGGACAAATACAAAAATCTAGAGGAAGTGAATATGAAATAGGGGTTTTTAGAGAAATACACAAATGATGTGATGACGAATGAGGGATGAGAGCAGATATAATGATCACACTGTTTGAAGCTGCAGACAGAAACATCAGACTCAGGACAGAAACACACGACCTCTAAAGTAAGAACAACTCACATGTTCATTCTTCAAACACAACTAGACTTTGAGATGTTAATATTGTCTGAATGATTATGTACAGTGAATTCATGCTGCTGTTCAGATACTAACTGAAACTGTCATATTTTACTCCAAAAAGAAACTGTGAATGTTTGATATCTGAGTTTTTCACTGTGTTTCTTCCTCAGAAATGGAGCAAACTCTATATTTCATTCTTCTTCTCATTGGTGAGTGTGTTTGTTGTTTTATTGATGGTTTATAGTTTCATCAGGTTTGACTCTGTTATGAAAAGCATTAAATCAAACCCTCTCTTTCACAGCTCTCTGCTCCGTATCTGAATGTGTTCAGCGTCAGTATCACTTTATAAACGTGAAGAAGAACTGGACTGAAGCTCAGAGATACTGCAGAGAGAATTACACAGATCTGGCCACCGTTGACAACATGAACGACATGAACGAGCTGAAGAAGAGTGTGAATGATGGACGTGTCTGGATTGGGCTGCAGAAGACGAGTGTTAATAAATGGCAGTGGTCTTCAGGTGATCCTGCGCTCTATCTGAACTGGGCTCCTACACAACCTGATGGCAAAGCTGAGTGTGCTTTTATGAGAAATGGACAATGGCATGATTTGCCATGTGATAACACCCGGGCTTTCATCTGCAGTTCATCTAACAACAGTAAGTTCAGCTCCCTACAATGACAACAAACATTAATTTATAGAAAGATAAATCATATACTGTACAAAGTTTTAATGCAATACTAAATTCTGCTACTTTTTAATGTGGTCATAAATATAGAGGACTGTGGATGTTTGTCCACTTTCAGCTTCTGAGAAAATAAACTGATATTGAGCGAATCTTTTGTTTTTGATAATTGTGGGAATCTGACATTAGAGGGCATAGAGAATTATATTTTCAGCAAACTCTATACTGTATATGATAAATTAATAATTATACACACACGGGCGACATTTGACTCTCGAGGTGGAGGGGGGCAAGAATTTTTTTTTTTTTTTTTTTTTTTTTGCAGGTACAAAACTTTTTTTTTTTTTTTGTACCTGCATCAGCAATTTATTTGCAGAAATTTTAAGCAAACAAGCTTAAAATTCCATGTCCTGTGTTGAGGAAATCATCTTAATGCGTAAACAAACCTGTATGACTGTAGCAACATGGGATAGTCATAAGGGAGAATATTAATATATTTACTGTCGATCACAACATACTTCTTGACAGGCTGGAAAACTGGGTTGGGCTTTCTGGGATGGTCCTTAAATGGTTCAGGTCATACTTAGAAGGGAGAGGTTATTATGTGAGTATCGGTGACCATAAGTCTGAGTGGACATCCATGACATGCGGAGTCCCTCAAGGTTCAATTCTTGCACCCCTCCTGTTCAACCTATATATGCTGCCACTGAGCCAAATAATGAGAAAGAACCAACTGCATATCACAGCTATGCAGATGACACCCAGATTTACCTAGCCCTATCACCTAACGACTACAGCCCCACTGACTCCATGTGCCAATGCATTGATGAAATTAAAAATTGGATGTGCCTAAACTTCCTTCAGTTAAACAAAGACAAAACTGAAGTCATTGCATTTGGAAACAAAGATGAAGTTCTCAAAGTGAATGCATACCTTCACTCTAGAGGTCAAACAACTAAAAATCAAGTCAGGAATCTTGGTGTGATTTTGGAGTTTCAGTAGCCATGTAAAGACAGTAACTAAATCAGCATATTATCATCTCAAAAATATTGCAAGAATTAGATGCTTTGTCTCCAGTCAAGACTTAGAGAAACTTGTTCATGCTTTCATCACCAGCAGGGTGGATTATTGTAATGGGCTCCTCACTGGTCTTCCAAAAAAGACCATAAAACAGCTGCAGCTTGTACAGAATGCTGCTGCCAGGATTCTGAGCAGAACCAGAAAACATGAACACATCACACCAGTCCTCAGGTCCTTGCACTGGCTTCCAGTTGCATTTAGAATTGATTTTAAAGTACTGTTACTTGTTTATTAATCACTCAATGGTCTAGGACCTCAATACATTGCAGATATGCTCACAGAATATAAACCTAACAGATCACTCAGATCATCAGGATCAAGTCATTTAGAAATACCAAGGGTTCACTCAAAGCAGGGAGAGTCTGCTTTTAGCTGTTATGCCAGCCACAGCTGGAACCAGCTTCCAGAAGAGATCAGATGTGCTCCAACAGTAGCCACATTCAAATCCAGACTCAAAACACATCTTTTTACCTATGCATTTGCTGATTGAGCACTGTGCTATGTCTGAACTGTTTGCATTTTATTTATACGTATTATCTTTTTTATTCTTTTTATTCCTTTTCCTGTTTTATTTCATTTTTAATGTATTTTATATCTTTTATGTATCATCTTGTTATTCTGACTTTTAATGCATTTTAAATATTGCTGTCTGGTTGGTTCTTCCCTGTTGGATCTAGTTTCTCAGTCTGTTTGAGTAATCATTCTGTTCACCTGTTGTCTCATTAATTATCTTATTAGGTCCCTTTGTTTGTTCATGCTTATAAGCCCTCAGTTTTCCCTTAGGCTTCATCAGTTCTAGTGACAGATATGTCTTTTTAATTCTGTTTTCCAAGCATTCATCAGTAAAGTCTGTCCTTGAATGTTTCCTCATCTTTGTGACTTTCTTAACGACGCATTGTAACAATTATACTATATTATTGTCACACATAGGTGTGTGTGCTGGCAGACAGAAAAATACTAGCATTGAATATAAATCCAATACCAAGTTTAATAATCCCCCAAAGACAAGACAATCCACTAAACAGGCAGAGTGACACACCTTAACATAATCGTAACACCAAACAGAGAATGGAGACAAGGCACAACTTAACTAGTTAATACAAACAGACTAATTAATCAAACACAGCTGAAACCAAATGAACTAATGACAGTTACTATAGAAACAAATGTTGCTATATGGTCATGTAGATTTTTTTTCACTAAACTTGCCTTGAGAACATATGAACTTGAGGCCATGACAACACATTAATTGGTCACAACACAACGATGTGCGTAGTTTGTCGTATCCATTTGTATCAATGAAGTTCCATATCGATCAAGTTCCCGAACAAAACTTGTTGAACCAATCACCATATATTATGCTCATTTCTCTTCTCTATAAAGCACGACTCAACATAATGTATGCATAGTTAATACGTACCTGAAATGACTGTCATGGCTTCTTTGATGCAGCCTGAAAGAAAGGGGTTAAACAGTAAATGAAGGGTCCCGTGATGGTTAAAAACAAGCACAATGACAATACAATAGCATATTATGCTTCCACAAGGCAGGAATTTACTTAAAAAACCTAGCATCTATTCTATGTAGCTGCTGTACTTTGCCTGGCAAAGAAGCTCAGAAAAACATATCCTTTGAAAAATGTTGTGCTGTTTAAAATCCTTTGCTTGTTGCTGCGTTTTACTTCAGCCTGCTTCGGTATTTGATTCATCATGCTAGAAAAGCAACAAGAAACAGCTAGCGCATTTTGCTAACACACATGCATGTGCATAGAGTTCCAGTTTACTTTTATCCAGCAATGTTACTCCACCAAACTGATGACATTATCAAATATTGACAGATAAAAAAAAAAAAAAAATCTTATCAAATTTATATGAGCAAACAGTTATGTTTGTAATGATATGGCTTACTAGTGCCGCTCTCTGCATCTCTCTCCTGGCGCACTCCTAAACACAGGCAAATTTACATGAGGACGCCTTGGTAAATTAACTCATTTTACAGTAATAATGCTGTGGAAACTACAGAAATTTGTTACAGTGTGTGCGTGAGATGGAGGGGAGGGAAATACCCGGGCCTTAACCACTCCAAATTAGTAGACTGGAGCTGATGGATCACATCGGGATCTGTCAGGGTGGTTGCTAGGGTGTTGTTGTGTAGTTGCTAGGGTACTCTGAGTGGTTGTGAGGATTTTGCTATGTGGTTACTAAGATACTTAGCGTGGTTGCTATGGTTTTGCTATGTGGTTGCTAAGGTACTTGGGGTTGTTGCTAAGGTGTTACTATGTGGTTGCTAGGGTACTTGGGGTGGTTGCTATGGTTTTGCTATGCAGTTGCTAAGGTACTTGGGGTTGTTACTAAGGTGTTACTATGTTGTTGCTAGGGTATTTGGTGTGGTTGCTCTGCACTTGCTGGGGCACTTGTGGTTGCTAGGGCACTCCAAGTGGTTGCTAAGGTGTTGCTATGCGGTTGCTAAGGTGTTGCTATGCAGTTGCTAAGGTACACTGAGTGGTTGCTAAGGTGTTGCTATGTGGTTGCTATGGTGTCACTATGCGGTTGCAAGGATATTCTGGGTAGTTGCTAGGGTTGTTACTAGAGTACTCAGGGTGGTTGCTATGGTTTTACCATGCGGTACAGTGTTAATGATAGATAGATAGATACATAGATAGATACATAGATAGACAGATACATAGATAGATACATAGATAGATAGATAGATAGATAGACACTAATAGCAGCTAATTACGCATGCTGGGAACTAACAATCAATGGTGTCTCTAAATAAAACCACATAATTGAACTAATTATCTTAAAATAAATAGGTAGCCTTCTTACCTCAATTCAAGCCTCAAAACTGCTTAAGTTTCTTTAAAAAATGAGAAAAATTAATCTCTTGGTTTTTATCAGTCAAATTTTCTCAATAATTACTATACAACAACTTTCAGGATCTCAACACAAACCTGTAAAAATGTCATTCTTACTAGATGAACTTAAGTGAACTCAAATAGACACATTCTCCATTACAACATAAAAAACAATCAGACTAGAAACAAGACAAACACTAACATTTATATTAATATTGCAACGATATTCATTTGTCTATATTATTAGTCTAAAATCCAACATTTTGAATGAACTTTTACTGACATATTTCTAAGGACTAGTTAACAAATATATTCAGCTGCAGTGAAACATCTTCATTGGTTTGATGTTTCTGTCATTCAGATCTTTGTGTCTGAATCAAGTATTCTAGAGAAATGTGTAACAAAACATAATGAAGAAATATAAAGTTTCAATAAAATCATCACAAATGTTACTTAATGTTATATCAGCAAAATCATCATGAATATATTGTGAATATTTAAAGGTTCTCTAAGTGATCCTGGGTGGAGTAACTTCCTGTCGACGTTCGAAGTGTTGTCAAACAAAACAGAGGCTAGCTTATTGGCTGGAGCGTGTTTATTATGATTCATGGTCCAGGCTGCACCAGTTTGTTTTTATTGCCGTTTTTGGAGCTTGTGGCGACTACAGAGCGTTTTTTTACAGTGTGTTCAGGGGACAGGCAGCTAGCGGATAGTGAGGAGATGTTTGCTGTATGTGACAAAAAATGTTTTGGCCTAAAAATGCGTGACATCACTTAGAGCACCTTTAATATATCATCAGCTGTAGAAACAGTCTTTGAATGACACGTGTTTCTGATGTTTCCACTGCTGCTCTTATTCACATCAAACCATAAAGCAGCATAAGAATAATGAACAAACTGATTCATGAATCTGTTTCCATTTGTTTTTCTTAAAGCGAACACAGGACTCGTCTTTGTCAATCAGACGAAGAAGTGGAGAGACGCTCAGAGTTACTGCAGACAGAATCACATTGATCTGGTCAGTGTGAGGAACCAGAATGAGAATCAACAGCTTCAGAAGTTCATCAATGATATCACATATCTGGTGATGTCTGGATCGGTCTGTTCAGAGACTCATGGCAGTGGTCAGATCAGAGTGACTCCTCATTCAGATACTGGAATACTGGTGAACCTAATAATTATGGAGGAAATGAAAACTGTGCAGAGATCATGAACGCTCAGGGACAATGGAGTGATATCTCTTGCAACAACCAGTTTCCTTTTGTGTGTCATGAAGGTGAGCAGATCCTCACAAACACACACAATCCATCCATCACCTCCAGATATCTTAAAGTTCACACTACATGTCTGACATGATAAATTCCTCCACAGTGTTTGTTCTGCATGTTGTTTTTGATCAGTCTCTCTCTAGTTTCTGCTTGTGTTTAGTTTTGTGTCCAGATAAACTGATTCTGATCAAAGAGAAGCTGACGTGGTCTGAAGCTCTGAGATACTGCAGACAGAATCATGTGGATCTGGTCTCGGTTCATTCAGAAGAGATTCAGCGTGAGGTGATGAATGTGGTTAAACAGGCGTCTACTGAGGCGGTGTGGTTGGGTTTACACAACTACTGCCTTATGAACATGTGGCTCTGGTTGAGCGGAGAGATCGTGTGCTATCAGAACTGGGCTCCAGGGAACGGAACGACACCGGAAGACTGCAACCTCGAGAAGAGAAAAGGAGCAGTTCAGTCTGGAGGAGATCAGCGCTGGATCAGCCGTCCTGAGACTGACAAACTCAACTTCATCTGCAGCAGATATTAAGAGTGAAAAGACACGTGTTTGTGTGTTTACTTACATTCACTGTTTTCATTCTTCATTATTTTTCTTATTTACTTGTTTGATTTGTTCTTTAGTATTTCTGACTGAATCTATTAATTGTGTTTTAAAAGTTTTTGTTTTATTTCTGTATGTTAATTATCATAGATGATCTTATCAAAGTTTTCTAACATTAATGTTTAATATTTTTTAGATGTCTAAAATACTAATACAATATATGTGTCTTTTAGGAATCTCTTTGCATATCTGGTGTTTATGTGTTTTTATGTTTTCACTAATATTATCTATAGCAATAACTGGTTGAATGTGATTCTGTGAGCAGCAGATCTTAAGAATAATATTATTTGTGTCTCAGCAGAATGAAATCTTGTTTATTAAAAAGGGAAAATTGAAGTGATGTCACAATGAATTGTCAATTAAATATGTTAAATTTATATGTGTTTGGATGATATTTAGGATATGTTGTCACTTACAAAAATCCAAATTTCAGCTTCCTGGAATAAATTAGTTGTGTGAATCTTTGGGTAGAAAGATTTGATTCATGATTCATGGGTTTTCAATTCGATTCAAGAGTGATTTTTGCAAATTCAGAACGATTCGATTCAAGGTGATTCACAATGAGATTCAATTAAATTTAAACTCTTTTACAATAAGACTCACACAAACTTCAAGAATCAATTTATGAATCAACAATGATGACATTCTTCATGCCGCAATGCATTCTGAGTGCCATGGATGAGTTTTGTGTGATGCACCCAGAATGCATTGCGTTATTGAGATTCATACACTGATTCTTGATGTCTGTGTCTATCTTAATGTCAAAGAAGCTTACATTTTTAGTGCAGTGTTTTTTGTTTTTAATCTTTGATATTATCGGATTAAAACACTGATTATGGAGAAAACTGTCAGAATGATGAACTTCTTCAGCTTCTGCTCACAGACGCGTGTTGTTTTCACTCACAGATCATGTCACAGATGGAAACACAGATCGCTCCTCAAAGACCATTATGCAAACATCAAAAAATTAGGAAAATGGGCAGATGACACATGATCCGTAATGAGTGAAAAGAGCTTTGAAAAGTGACAGAAAATAACAGCCTGCTGAATCAGAACTATACAAAAGTGTACGATTGTTCAGAGACGGTCAGAGTAGAAAAGAGATGAAAGTGAAACACTGCAACAACAGTTCATCGATTATTGGCGTCAGTAAATTGATTTTGTGTTTCTTTGCAAGCACTTTCATCTACAATCCTGGAGGGACTGATTAAACTGTGATAACAGAAAGCATGTGTAAATAAAAAAAAAAAAAAGAATATCTGAAAGAAACAACTGGAGTAAATATTGAACAATGATTCATAACAACACAATAATATAGTGACCTCTGGTGGTGAAGTTTGAAGTTACAGCAATGGATTTGTGTGTGTGGTATTTTAGTTGTGAAATAAGAATACATTAGAAATCCAGTGAAAACAGCACAATGATCAAATCAATCCTCATTACGACATGCCAACAAATGATCACACAGATGCACAAATACTCAAACTGCTCTTTTCAAGGACAGGAAACTTTCACCATCTTACTTAGACGAAAGTAATTTGAACGCACATGCCGTCATAAAAACGACTTCCCACCTCATAATACGAACTTCCCAGGAGGACTTGAACACACCATCAGTAGTGTAGCGATTTATGAAGGCCAGCTCACTTTCAAGCAGCTTTCTGTTGGTCAAAAATCCACGTGACCAACTTAAACCATTGCGAACATCTTCACCCCTCAGGTAAATGTTATGAACGGTGATTCAAATTCACTTAACTTTCCATTCCCATTCAATATTTAACCAAGGTTAAAGGGTTAGTTCACCCAAAAATGAAAATTTTATCATTTATTACTCTCCCTCATGTCGTTCCACAGCCGTAAAACCTTCGTTAATCTTCGGAACACAAATTAAGATATTTTTGATGAAATCCGATGGCTCAGTGAGGCCTGCATAGCCAGCAATGACATTTCCTCTCTCAAGATCCATTAATGTACTAAAAACTATTTAAATCAGTTCATGTGAAACAGTGGTTCAATATTATATTATAAGCCACCAGAATATTTTTGTGGCCAAAACTGTGTCGAATCATGATTCGGAGCAGCAAAACTGCTGAAATCACGTGACTTTGGCGCTCCGAATCATGATTCGACACGCCGATTCATAACGCTCCGAAGCTTCCTCAAGCAGTGTTTTGAAATCGGCCATCACTATATAAGTCGTTATTTTGTTTTTTGCCGCACCAAAAATTTCTCGTGGCTTTATAATATTAATATTGAACCACTGTACTCACATGAACTGATTTAAATATGTTTTTAGGGTGTGGAACGGCATGAAGGAGAGTAATAAATGACATTATTTTCATTTTTGGGTAAACTAACCCTTTAACTTGTTAAGAGAACGAGTTACGCAACAAAATTTACACAAGGGAAAAAAGCAACGAGTAACAAATATAATCGACATCTCACACAGCTCAAGAGAAACCCACGCGAGAATCCTCTCAGGATCCTCCTTTGAAATAAATGTACGTCAGAAGGATAGTTAACTGAAGGATGTTACGACCCGCTCGTTCCAAGCCGCAACATAAAAGGGATTAGACAACAACATCAAATTCAAGAAAAGATTTATTAAATTCAACAAATTATACAACCAATAATAATGAACAGAAATCTAGGGGTATAGCAGAAACAAAAAAGATAACTCCCGAGAAATGTTCCCCAGAGAGTGTCTATCCTCCAATAATACACAACCATTTTTATATTCTATTGATAATTATCAATTAATGTGCTGGAACCAATCAGGAACCCCCACATTCTGCACCAATAGCATTAGGGGTAGGCTGAGGGACGTCACAGTGAAGTAAAACAATACTTTTAGTTGTTTACAGTCACAGTGTTGTGTGTGGTGAAGTTAATTTTTCATATAAACAGAGTAACTATATGCCTGCCCTGCCTACATTTACCATAGTAAGCTAAACATGTAAGCTCAAAGAGACATATTTTGATATTTTATTTAAATTTAAACTGGCTATGAATTTGATTATTTCTATTGCAGACATTTTTACTGAACTTAATTTTTTTTTTACTAAATTGTAGACTTTTTAACTTAAATGGTTCCATTTAGAATCTTTACATCAATGGAATCTTTCAAAGGTTCTTTATAGTGGAATATGGTTCTTTTGATTATTAGATTATAATAGGATAAGAAAAAACATGTCTTTTAAAGTGTAGCCAAACTTCGATGTCATAGTTCAAACACTAGAGGGAGTGATGCCTCTGACATAAAGTCACTGAGGGCTGTGAACGAGACATATCCAGCTGCAGACCCGCAGCACCACAGTTTCAGAACCGCAGTTCCAGAACCTCAGCCACAGAACGGAAGTGAGGGGCGGGGCTTAACAGTCATATTTGCGCTACCCATACATACATGTCATTTTCTTTCGTTAAATAGCCTATAAGTTGTTTTTACATTTGATCGGATCGATGTCTACAGTATTTAACAACAATACGTTTAAATAAAGTCATTTTTTTGTTCATATTGGCCTATTATGCATAAGATATCATGATGTAGGCTACAATGAGGAGTTTAAATTACCATGTTAATGGATAATACAAACTATGTTTTGTTAAGGCATGGACTAATTTGTTAAAAAAGATAAATTATAAAATATATTAAAAATACATATTGAAAATATATACCATATAGTAAAATTTCTCCCTTGACTGTATTTGATATTATTTCCATATGTTCATGTTGTGAACTTGTGACAAATAAAGACACGGAGGTATGGGCATTTAATGTCAGCCTACATGTATTTAATCATTGCAAATCCTTGAACAAGTGAAACATGCATTTAAGCCAATGAGGCATTTAACAACAGAAGGTGTATACGGTGAGTGAGTGTATGATATTTCTGTCGTGATGTGGTGAACGAATTTATATTTATATATTTATATTAAGTGTTTATCTGCTATAGGCTATTGAATCATTTACATTTTATCATCAAAGATTTTTTTGCATTTGTCAAAGATAATTATCGTGTTAATATTAAATAAATATTAATTAATAAAACTTATTCATTTTGTTTTCAGGGATGAAAAGACAGGTTTTTCTGCTGAAATGCCATGATATGGGCTTATTAATCTTTAAGTGTTTTAAGATGATTATTTGTTGTTTGCTTGTTTTTATTTTATTATGAGCAGTTTAAATATGTTTTAACCCTATTATTTTAGAAATGTTTTTAAATATCCTATTTGATTTCATACAGAGAAACACGTTTCACTTGTCCAAATCTTTTTTTTAGATGGTTATTTTTATTTGACATTAAATAGCCTACATTACATAATCTAAGTATTATTGGTAACAATTTGAACATGAAGGAAATAATACGATCAAATATACAGTCAAATGTTACACATTTATTAATATATGTTTGAATTAATACAAAAAAACTTAAATAAATAAATCTTCTCAAACTCTGTGTCGTTAAGTATTATTTGGAACGTGGAGGAAATAATTTAAAATAAAAACGGCGTATAGTTGTAGCCTATATCCTCGCAGTATACAGGACTGTGTTTGTATCCATTCATTGACATTAAGCATAGGCTGTTTTAAAATTTTGCTCTTTGTACATCATGACATCTTATGCATAATAGGCCAATATTAACAGAAAAATTACTTTATTTAAAAGTATTGTTGTTATATACTGTAGACATCGATCCGATCAAATGTAAAAACAACTTATATTTAACGAAAGAAAATGACATGTATGGGTAGCGCAAATATGACTGTTAAGCCCCGCCCCTCACTTCCGTTCTGTGGCTGAGGTTCTGGAACTGCGGTTCTGAAACTGTGGTGCTGCGGGTCTGCAGCTGGATACTATTGCTGTGAACAGCTAGACGAGACATTAATGATTGATGCTGTCTTGTTTCTCCACTCTTTTGTCCTTCAGTCCTTCACCTGGACACCGATCAGACTCCACCATGATGAAAAGGACGTATCAGTTTTCAGGACAGAGAAAGCACGCCGAGGATGGACAGGTTGAAGTATCAAATGCAGAAGTAATTTTTTGTTGAAGCAAAATCAAAAAAATGAAACAAATGGTACATACTTCATTAGTGCATCTAGCTTTATTAGAGTTGCTTCACCCAAAAATTAAATTCTGTCATAATTTACTCACCCTAATGTCATTCCAATGTCATCCCTATTTGACTTTCTTCTTCTGTGGAACAAACAAACAAACAAGATTTTGAAGAATCTTGGTAACCAAACTTTTTTTTTTTTTTTTGGTTCCTATTGACTACCTTTGTATTTGTTGTGTCCATACAATGGAAATAAGTGGGATTGGAATCTCTTTAGTTATGAACATTCTTCAAAATATCTTCTTTTATGTTCCACAGAAGAAAGAAAGTCATAAGTTTTGGAAGATGTGAGAATGTTAATGTGAATATGTTCATATACATCAAAAGGAAAAGCAATAGGAAACATTTTCAGGAAAGTAATTGCCATTTTACCATTTTGTGCACATATGTAAACCTATATTTCTAAAATTGTCCATTTCATTTTGACTTGGTGTGCATATTACTGTTATCACAGTGCTACCATCCTATATAATCATTGATAAAAGATTATGAATATAACGCTTAAAAAAATAAAGCCAGCAGGACTGGACGTTATGATGAGATATGATTGGGTTCGGCTCTGTACCGTCAGTCATGCTGTTGAACCGGTTTGTCCAGTTCAAGCCAACAAAAAATGGAACCGCAAACTATTTTGAGAACTTGAGTGACGGAGGGAAAGATCGGAGGGAAGCTGACAGAATGGAGGTACGTTCACTTTAGTCTGTTTTTATGGGCATAAAAGAGTGTTTTATACATGTTTTAAATGCTTTGTTTGATGTGTTGAGAACAGGACAGTCACTCATATACATCTTTAATTAAAAAAATTGTGATGAAATTGTGATGTAACCGTTTTACAATGAGAAAAACTGAGTAATAACTATTCTGTCACATGAGAACATGCCGGATAAGGATGCTTTGTTTTGCTCAGTCATGTTCTTCTGTTACACCCCAGCTGAAGTGTAAGGCAGCCACACACAAAACTAGAGTTTAAAATAGAGATTTTTCTTTCTGATTTGTTTACCAGACGTAAGTATTTTTACATGTTATTCAAATATTTGAAGGATTAAACACAAGCTCTGCTTCACTTCCCCAGCTGACAAAAACATGTTTCGCTAGTGTTCATATTAAGTTAGGAAAATGTTATTTCTAATTCTTCTCTGAACTTTCAAAATGCCCAGTTTTTAAACCATTCTGTTGTTGTATCATTTTGCAAACATTATGGGAATTACATTTGTATGTTCTCTGAACATTCCAAATAGAACATTATTGAAGACCAGATAACTTTGAATGAACATTCTATTTACGTTACTGAAGAATTTTGTTCATAAATGTGATAAAACGTCCTTTGTTAGTCTTTCTGAGCAATGCACCACACCGATGCCAGCTGCAGTCCGATTAAGCTTATTAAAGCTGGATAGAATCGACCTCCAGGTGCTTTATCTGTCTTCACAGAAACCAGACTGGTCAAATTTCAGTCAGATTAACTGTGAGTAAAAACAATGCCAAGGTCATGGGTTTGATTCTCAGGGATGTAACATCCAGACACAACATAAACAGACCAGGACAATAGGGGTTTATTATTTCAGTTTGAACAGCAACACATTTTTGAGTTGTTGAAAATGCTAGGTGTTTTTCTCGTTTGAGGTCATGAACTTGCCTGCAGAGTTTCTGAGGTGTTGTGGGGTGTGTGTGCGACATTCCTGTTATGACTGTGATGTTAGCTGGTCAATTTGACCAACTAGTTTTGTGGTTAAAGGCAATACAAAGATCCATAATATTTATACACTGTTACAAATAAATCTGTTAAATTCATGGTAAAAAAAAAAAAAATACTGTAAAAATACAGTAACAACATTTTTAAGTTTTTTTTTTAAGTTTTCTAATTTAACAAAATTAGATGTAACATAAAACCTCAACTTACATAACCAATTAGAAAAAAAACTAAGAAGAAACTGTTTTTTTTTTTTTTACTGTAAATTACAAGAACTTTTCCCTTCCAAAAACTGTAAATTTAATGGTATTTTACTGTAAAATTACATTAAATGTACCGTTAGATCTATTACAGTCATTCACGGTATATAGAACGGAAACTTTCTGTAAACCAATTAAAGGTGGGGTAAGTAGTTTTTAAAAAACACTGTTTGGACGTTAGTTGACACCAACAACAAACGTGTAACCAATCAGCATTAGGGGACGTATGACGGGCGAGGAGACAGAATCAGCAAGAGGGAGATTTGAGAAAAACTGCAGAAAGAGACA
Organism: Culter alburnus; assembly: GCA_028476615.1. Classification (NCBI taxonomy): domain Eukaryota; kingdom Metazoa; phylum Chordata; class Actinopteri; order Cypriniformes; family Xenocyprididae; genus Culter; species Culter alburnus. The sequence goes on from JAOTNS010002474.1 coordinate 46,309, forward strand.
CAATACAAACAGCTCTAAAGAATATCACTGGAATGAAGGTTTATGACTGGGCAAGCGCTTTAGGACCCGCATTAATATTAGAAAAGCTTTCCAGGATTGGAGAGAGAGCTAAGCGGGAAGGCCTGAAAACAGATGTGGAGGCTGCTTTGATCCCGCTTCACTTGTGAGTAACACTGGGTTTGAGTGTCTGGAGCTGCTGTGCTGTTTGCGATTAACAAGAAACTCTTGTTTGTATTTCCTCTTGTGTACTGTACGTTGTGCTTCCTTGTTGTTCGTTCATCAACTGCGCTTTATTATTCGTGAAGCATTCTGTTGTGCATCAGCTGTGATAAACAGACATCCACTCACATTGCGTGTGTAACAGTGGGCAGATAAACCAGTGGGCAGGTAAACCACTGCACACTGACGCCCGCTAGAGAATGAGGTGTTTATTGTTAGTGCATTCGCCTCATGTGCCAGCAGCGATCAGGCCGAGGATCGAGACTGACTCAGGGTGGTTAGGATTGGAGTGTGAGTTTTGGAGGCGGAGTAAAGAAGAGAGGGGGTGGGTTTGTTTGGGTTGATTTCAAATATCAACAATGTCAACAGCGTTTTTGAAAAAATACATAACTCACCTTTAACAGTTTTTCACCATAGCATTTTTACAGTCTTTTACTGTTAAAATCACAATAATGTTTTTACTTTGTATGTATTTACATTTATCGTAAATGATTCATGCCTTTGGCAGAGGCTTTGATTTGAAGAAATATACGCTGTGTTGAAGGTTTAATTTTTTTATCAGTTCGAATTTTGCTGGGATTCGAACCCATGATCTTGATGTTGCTAGCATCACGCTTCACTGTTTGAGCTTCAGAAAAGCACACACACATACACACACACACACACAAAAGTAAATTAAAATAATAAAAAAAATATTTAAAATACTTTTATAATATTTAAGTTTTGAAAAAACAAATATTAAAAATAGTTTGTATTGTAAAAAAGTTATTTTTTGGTAATGTTTGAGAGGTATTAATGTTAAGGTTTACTGTTTAAATCCAGTTTGTTTGTTTTTGTTTGTTTTTCATAGTGTAATTTTTGGTGAATTGTATTGAATCCAATTATACCCAGAACATAACGATTGTAGTTAGCTAGTTAATTTGACCAGCAAATTTCATGGTTAAATTTCACGGCTGCAAAGGCCCAAAATTTAACACTAATGTATTTTTATATCAGTTTTTCAACTACTCTCTGCGGGTGTTTATGCATTATTATTTTTTTTTAATTGTTTGATGCACTAAAAGTTGTTTTTGCCAAATAAATACATGCAAATGTAAAAACAATGCACCAGACAGAAATAAAACAGTGGGATAAAGCAACAGCCATAATGCCCTTCACTGTGAGTTTCTGGGAAAATAAGGGACGAGTTTATGGAAAACAGTGTCATATGAAAAGGCCAGATATGCAAATGAATGCAGTCAAAGACTTTATGACGATCCAGAGCGAAACAGAGACAACAACGTTTGTCACAATGAAACTTTCATAGGTAATACGTTATTTCCTCTTTTCTCACTCTTATTCCTACTTGAATCGTGTTTGTGTCGGTCTTGTGATCATTTCGGTTCAGGGTTTTATTTCACCTCATTCTTTGGCTGCATCAGAGAGTTGTAGAAGTGCAGTGAATACACACCAGGACGAAACCTACCCACCATTTACCGTTTTTAGGGAGGTCTGGACAAGCCCCGGCTGGAGCTTTCTTTAATACGATGTGTAGGTAAGAATTGATTCAGTGATAATAATAATGGTAAATGCAGCCCTTTGTTAATCATTGACTCATACAGTATTGTGAGAGGCTTTGTGACTTTTTGTGACTCACTGTTTCAAAAAAGAAGTCATCTGATCCCAGATCAGAGATAAACGCACTTACTGTTTGTAGCTCTCACTGAGGGTTAGAGGGATTTTGTGTAAAAACATAATTTTCTTAATCAGCATTTTATAAAATAAAATAAAATAAATAAATCTTGAAATCCTTAAACATGATCAATTTAGTTGAGAAGCAAAATTACAGGATAAAGTAAGATTTGTTTTTCAGAGAAATGTATTTGAAAGAGTCTCTTCTGCTCACCAAGGCTGCATTATTTTAATCAAAAATACAGAAAAAAATTTGAAATATTTTTATAATGTAAATCAGCTGTTTTCTATGTGAATATATAGTAAAGTGTAATTAATTCTTGTGATCAAAGCTGAATTTTCAGCAGCATTACTCCAGTCTTCAGTGTCACATGATCCTTCAGAAATCATTCTGATATGATGATTTGATGCTCAAGAAACATTTACGATTATTATCAATGTTGAAAACAGTTTATTTTTGTGGAAACTGTGATACATTTTATTTCTCAGGATTCTTTGAGGAACAGAAAGTTCAAAAGTTCAGCATTTATTTGAAATAGAATCTTTTGTAACATTATAAATGTCTTTACTGTTACTTTTGATTAATTTACAGTTTCATCATCATCATCTATACAAAAGGGGGAAACCTAGGAATAATTGTGTACTGTAATGCAAACATTGATTCATATTCAGTACAGTCATTCTTGCTTTAAAAAAATTTTACAAAAGAAAATTGTGTCATGCTCCTGTTGTTAGTGTTTTTTCAGTTTGATATTTTATGAGTGATAAAGTGTGTTTGTTTGGTGAAACCTTTACCAGTGTTATGAAAGAATGACTTGATTTGAGACTGAATGAAGTGTTTTGGTAGTTTTACTGCATTTTGAATGTGAAATGAACTGCTGTGAAGCTGAACGTTGGTTAGGAGAACTGTTTATAATGGAAGAGAATCAATGCAGTGTTCTGCTTCAAAGACACAGGTGTGTGTGTGTAATCTGGTGTTCTGCTTTATGCAACAGACATTTAGTTAAACAGGTGTGTGTGCAACAAATATTCGCTGTATCCAGTTAATCCTGTTCACTTAAACTCACTTTGAATGTGACATATGTAGGTTTGTGTTTGCTTGTTGTGTTCAAGGTAGACACTATAAATACTCCTCTGGCTCTCAGTACTTTAGGGAAATGAGTGTATTTGCATGTATTTTGTGTGTTTGACCGTTTGGAGTTCATGTCATCAGACACTTTTAATAACACACAGTGCGTTCAAGGTATAGACAGTAAGAAATACAAAAGTGTTCAAGTTTATCTGAGACTCTTGTCCTGATTTGATTTGGCTGTGAAATGGCATGTTTCTCATTGTATTTCACTGTAAACCTGTCCTCTCCACAGCCTGTCGTCACGTACAGCTGTTTTTTTTAGTGACGTAAAACGAGCACAAAGACGTTTCTATCACACTCTTATAAATAAAGGTTCTTTAGTGTTGTTGATGAGGGTGTGTGTGTAAGAGAGAGAGAGAAACTGCACAAAAGGCTCTTCAGATTATTAAAATATTCTTCAAAATAAGAAAAATGGTTCTTTTAAAGCCTCCTGTTGTGTTGGGTTCAGTTTGACCTCTATTTGAAGTTTTTACTGCCTGAGACACTGGTTACACTATTTATTTCTTCTTGAAATTTGATGAATATACTGCGATCAGGCATAACATTATATAAAAGGGGCAAGTGTAAGGATTTGAGCGAGTTTGACAAGGACCAAATTGTGATGTCTAGACGACTGGGTCAGAGCATCTCCAGAACTGCAGCTCTTGTGGGGTGTTCCCGGTCTGCAGTGATCAGTATCTATCAAAAGTGCTCCAAGGAAGGAACAGTGGTGAACCGGAGACAGGGTCATGGATGGCCAAGGTGGGGAGTGAAGGCTGGCCCGTGTGGTCCGATCCAACAGATGAGCTCCTGTAGCTCAGATTGCTCCAGAAGTTAATGCTGGTTCTGATAGAAAGATATCAGAATACACAGTGCATCAGTTTGTTGCATATGGAGCTGCAGACCAGTCAGGGTACCCATGCTGACCCCTGTCCACCGCCGAAAGAGCCAACAGTGGACACGTGAGCATCAGAACTGGACCACGGAGCAATGGAAGAAGATGGCCTGGTCTGATGGATCACGTTTTCTTCATCATCACATGGATGGCTGGGTGCGTGTGCGTCTCTTACCTGGGGAACACATGGCACCAGGATCCACTATGGGAAGAAGGCGAGCCGGCGGAGGCAGTGTGATGCTTTGGGCAATGTTCTGCTGGGAAACCTTGGGTCCTGCCATCCATGTGGATGTTACTTTGACACGTACCACCTACCTAAGCATTGTTCAGACCATGTACACCCTTTCATGGAAACGGTATTCCCTGGTGGCTGTGGCCTCTTTCAGCAGGATAATGCTCCTGCCACAAAGCAAAAATGGTTCAGGAATGGTTTGAGGAGCACAACAATGAGTTTAAGGTGTTGAATTGGCCTCCAGATTCCCCAGATCTCAATCCAGTCAAGCATCTGTGGGATGTGCTGAACAAACTAGTCTGATCCATGGAGGATCCACCTCACAACTTACAGGACTTAAAGGATCTGCTGCTAACATCTTGGTGCAGATACCACAGCACACCTTCAGGGGTCTAAAGGAGTCCATGCCTCGACGGGTCAGGGCTGGTTTGGCAGCAAAAGGGGGAAAAACACAATATTAAGAAGGTGCTCATAATGTTATGCCTGATTGTTGTATTTGATTTAGGCTCATGAATGTGCATGCAAAATTTTGAATCAGCGATGTGTTTTGGAAAGGCTGTACACATTTTCTTTACTTTTACAAATCTCTGATGCAGCCAAAATTTTGTGATGGCGTCATTTTGACCCCTCCATTTGTTTTCATGCAATTTGCCAAAAATTAACACTTTGAAAAAATCAGGGTCAGGTAAAAGAGTCAGGTGGAAAACAGAAAACCTAAAATATTTGAAGATAAAAATAATAATAATAATAATAATACTCAAAGTTTACTCAAAACCAAAGACTGGTCTTCTGAATCATCCAAAGAAAGTTCACCGTTTCTTCATCTATTTGAGTTTTACAGTCAAACAAAAATTGTCAAAAGACGTTTTTGTTTGTTAGTATTTGTTTTGTTTTGTTTTGTTTTTGGATTTCAATTACTAGACTGTTGCAGCACTGAAAATAAGTGTAAGAAACCCATTTTAACCTCACATGGGTTTGAGAACCAGACATAACAAAAATGTATAAATACAGAGTACTTACACAAGTACAAATAATGATGGATTCTATTTATACTTATTATTTGCACCTCACTACAAGTAGTAGTTTTGTGTCTGTGCAGCTAATTTTGAACAAAAATATTTGGGTCAATCTGACCACAGTTCGATTTTTAACTGCCTGAAACTCTAGTTAAATTTTTTATTTCTTCTTGAAATTTGGTGGATATGTTTTATTAAGACTCAGGAATATGCATGCAAAATTTTAAATCACTGATGTGTTTTGGAAAGGCTGTACACATTTTTTAACTTTTGTGACCCCCACTGATTTTCATACAACTTGTCAAAAATAAACATTTTTGACAACAGCAAAGAGTCGGCTAAAAAAGAAAGAAAACATTTACTGTAGCTTGTTAAACACTAAAATATTTTAAGATAAAACGTTTAGTGAAAATTGAAGACTAACAAATTGTTTTTTTAGATCTCAATTACTAGACTGTTGAATCCCATTACTCTGTTTATTGATTTGAAGTGTCAGCGGTTTGACCTAATGATCTTCTTTATCATTGTGTTCTTCAAGCGCAGATCTAATGGCTAACAAATCTGCAACTCTTCACACAGATGATCGGAGCTTCCCTACATGGATTCACTTCAAGAGACCTACAAGTACCTTTGAAACCTCTGAAAAATTCATCTGGGAAACAACTGCCATCTGCTCTCAAACCCTGATTTGATTTGGACGATGTAAGTTTTAACCCCTTGTTTGTTAGCAGATGCAGACATTATTTATTTCTATGTATTGAGTGTGTGCAATGAAGAAATAATCAGGCACTTGGTGTCTTGCTGCGTTAATAGAAGCACAAATAAAAGCATCAACTGTAATGCTGGACAACGCGAAGACTTACATCGAACTGGGTGTGGCCAAGCTCGAGAACGTCCCCGAACCCCTGAAACCTCGCACGTCGTGCAGGGATGAGAACCGTCTCAGCACTCTCGAAAAC
>JAOTNS010002475.1:0-28640 GCA_028476615.1 Culter alburnus
AAAACCTTGCTTTCTGCAGCTATTGAGTGCACGATGGTGATTCGTGACAGAAATGCATCCTTAGTGCAGATTTAAACGCATCCAGACAGACCGAGCATTTTGCGGAAAAGGAAGAAGGAAATATCACAAATGTAGACTCTTTCAAGCCCCAGAAAATTGTAAAAATTTGTTCTCATCTCTTCTGCAGAAGTAGAATCGGTTCAGGCAAAACACTGCATCTGTAACTGCATGAGAGAATAATATATGAGCCGAAACGTTGCTAGCTTTATTTAACATCACAATTGACATAAGATATGGAATATAAAAGGTGCTCTATGTAAGTTTTTTAATGTACTAATGCATAAAAGTACCATAATATGTTTGCAGGTATTAATTAAACATGCTCAGTTCACCTATTTGTTTCTCTGAAAACCATTGCTACAGCCAGTTTACTTTGAAATTTGCGTTCCGTGTCGGAATTTCTGTCTTTGTTTTTTGTCTGTGCAAGACCGCACGTTGCCAATTTACCCAATAGTATTTCGCCACCCTGGGTTGCCAGTTGGCGGAAAACACATGCAGCGAATTGCAGCCATGGAAGCCAGCGAACAGACTGGGTCAGAGATCGCAGATTCTACCTGACCTAAAAAGCCTCAGCATCCATCTAAAAATCTCTATGAATGGGAGCACATTAAAACACGATATCAACTCATCATAAATCAATAAATCAACTAATTATCTTACAGTGTGTAAGTCTCCTCGTCTTCCAGTGTCAATTGAGCTCGCTCCTGTTGCGTGTCTTCAAACTGGCAACCCGTGAGAGCTCCGAGTCTGAGGAGGAGGGGGCGGGGCGAACAATATTTTGAATTTGTACTGCAGTACCCATTTCAGCCACTAGCTGTCATTCTTACATAAAGCACCTTTAAGAGTCAGATACGCAAATGATTATTTTTTGACGTCACTACAGGGAAATAACCCGATTTATTAAAAAAAGTCATGTAAACGCGATTTACATAGTCAGGTTACTGGTTTGCATATAAATGGGGAAAATTGGTTATTTCAAAAAGCTGATATTTGTGAGTTATCAGCTTACTGGTGTGAATGCAAACATGCACAGTGAGAACATAGCCTTAGTATTTGTCTGGTCATGTGATTTCAACATGCCTGTCCACATGAGGCAACTCGCTCCATGTCAAATAAAACTACATTCTTTAAAAATAGTAACTTCTATAGTGGTTGACATATTAAAGCTGCCCTAGAATGCACAAAATGTAATATAAGTCTAAGGTGTCCACTGAATGTGTCTGTGAAGTTTCAGCTTAAAATACCCCATAGATTTTTTTTTTTTATTAATTTTTGTAACTGCCTATTTTGGGGCATCATTAAATATGCGCCGATTCAGGCTGCTTCCCCCTTTAAATCCTCGCGCTCCCCGCCCCGAGCTCTAATACATTGCATAAACAAAGTTCACACAGCTAATATAAACCTCAAAATGGATCTTCACAAAATGTTCGTCATGCATGCTGCATGCATACATCAGATCATGTAAGTACAGTATTTACTTGGATGTTTACATTTGATTCTGAATGAGTTTGAGGCTATGATCCGTGGCTAATGGGCTAAAGCTAACATTACACACTGTTGGAGAGATTTATAAAGAATGAAGTTGTGTTTATGAATTATACAGACTGCACGTGTTTAAAAATGAAAATAGCGATGGCTCGTCACTGTGAATACAGTAATAAACGATGGTAACTTTAACCACATTTAACAGTACATTAGCAATATGCTAACGAAAAATTTAGAAAGACAATTTACAAATATCACTAAAAATATCATGATATCATGGATCATGTCATTATTATGCTCCATCTGCCATTTTTCGCTATGTCCTTGCTTGCTTACCTAGTTGATGATTCAGCTGTGCACAGATCCAGACGTTAATACTGCCTGCCCTTGTCTAATGCCTTGAACATGAGCTGGCATACGCAAATATTGGGGGCGTACATATTAATGATCCTGACTGTTGCGTCACAGTCTGTGTTATGTTGAGATTCGCCTGTTCTTCGAAGGTCTTTTAAACAAATCAAATTTACATAAGGAGGAAACAATGGTGTTTGAGACTCACTGTATGTCATTTCCATGTACTGAACTCTTGTTATTCAACTATGCCAAGGTAAATTCAATTTTCAATTCTATGGCACCTTTAAGCATCAAATGACTGAGTTCAGTTTTGTGAATGAAACCAACCTGTTTGTTCCTCAGTATCTTCATGTTTTACTCCGAATCCTTCTTCAATCCTGATCTCTTCGATCTCCTCTTTAATAAATGCCATCTTTATAATAGTTTGTCACGTGGATCTCAGTTGCTTGACCAGGAGTTTTTCTGTGTGTTTGGACACTTTGTCATGTTTAAGATAAGAATAATTACAAGAAAGAAAAATAAATCCAGACTAAATCTCTGAGTGCATCTCAATCAGTTCCCTAGTCAGTGTCATAGTTAATGGCCTTGAAGGATTAGATCACTTTCAAATGAAAATTAGCCCAAGCTTTACTCACCCTCAAGCCATCCTATATAACTTTCTTCTTTCTGACAAACACAATTATAGAAATATTAATAAACATCCTGATGCATCCAAGCTTTATAATGGCAGTATGCTTTACCAAACGAGTGAGCTGAAGAAAGTGTCTCCATCCATCATAAACATATTCCACACAGCTCCGGAACGTTAATAAAGGCCTTCTGAAGCGAAGTGATGCGTTTGCATTAAATAAAAAAAAAAAATCCATATTTAACAAATTATGAAGTAAAACATCTAGCTTCCGCCAGACCGCTTTCCGTATTCTTCAAAAAGCTTACGCTGTACATAATACGCCTTCCCTATTGAACTTACGGAACTAACATGACGGCAGTTCCATTTTTCCCCGTAATTTGAATACGGAAGGAGGTCTGCCAGATATTTTACTTAATAACTTGTTAAATATATATATATATATATATATATATATATATTTATTTATTTATTTATTATTTATTTATTTATTTATTTTTTTTTACACAAACGCATCGCTTTGCTTCACAAAGGCTTTATTAACCCTCCAGAGCCGTGTGGAGTATGTTTATAATGGATGGATGTGGATGGAGACACTTTCTTCAGCTCATACTCGTTTGGTACTGCCATTATAAGCTCGGATGCGTCAGGATATTTATTAATATCTTATGACTGTGTTCATCAGAAAGAAGAAAGTCGTATACACCTAGAATGACTTGAGGGTGAGTAAAGCTTGGAGTAATTTTCATTTGAAAGTGAACTAATACTTTAATTTGCATGATTAGCTCAAAACTTACTAATGATTTATATTTGATAATGATTTGTAGTTTACATTTAATAGATTAAATCTTAATTAAAACATTTGCTGTTTGTTTTGTAAAAGTTGTCATTACGCCACTGATCTATAATCATTTATATAAATCAGTTTATTTTGACCACCAGGTGTCGTTACTGTGTGATGATTCGAGCGCTTCTAAACAGTGAATCATTTTGCGAAACAATTGCTTTAATTCACTCTTTCCCATCATTACTCGCTAATGACCGAATTCGTGGTTATGATAAACTAATTCATGATATAATGAGGAGGAAATGAGACGCACCTTTGCTGTTACACATGTGGGATGCGCTTCAAACGCTAATAAACGGTAGAATCACCATTACAATGTTACATTCAGTAATATCCTATTCATTTTTCATCGCATATAAAACTATAATATTGTCTGATTTAAGGACGATTTAAGGACTTAAAAACAAACCGTTCTTCAGCCGTATCACAGACGCAGGATCGCGGCGCAGCCTGCTGACGTCACTATGTCAGACCAAAATAAAAGTCCCGTTCGTAAATCACATCGATTTAAATGCAGAAACATATGCAAATGATATAATATGTCAGATATTATCAGAGTTTTAATTCCTGTCACCGGTTGTCTAGTAAGTTCTTAACCAACTGTGTACCACATCTAATATGTCAGTTCTGTCTAAAATAAAAAAAGATCATGAGACTTTGAAATGAGACCAGCTATAAATTTTGAACATTCAATTTTTTTTTAGCCATGATGTCACTGTGGGTATTCTATAAAGCTGTGCTGCAGCTGGACATTATTTAGACACAAGTCGAGCCCAGCTTTGAAAGGTGAAACACTTGATGAAGAAGGGTGATCTTGACATTTAAAGATAGCTGAATTACTTTTTTGCCAACAGTGCAATCAACCAAACATGAACATCTTTAATCACAGTAATCATTATAATAGTATAATTTTTTCTGCTTTTTTCTTTTGCCAGTGTCTGAGACTCCCACTTCCTCTCAGTCTACCACTGCCTCTGAAACTGACACTGACTCTCAGACTGCCACTGGATCCGATACAGTTACTGCTTCTCCTGAATCCCTTTTAACTTCCATTACCGTCTTTTTCTATACAGTGCAAAATACTTTTTATTGAAATACTTTTTACTGAAATCATTCCACCGTGAAAAGAAATGTTGTCTTATATCAGTTTTTATTAAACACTGTACATGAATTTGCTTTTTTAGGAATAATTTGCACACGAGTGAAATGTAATCACCCCAAATGCATTGCATTTCAATTGTTGGGTGCTCTACACCTCAATTGACCCGCCCCCTTTAGTTACTGTTGCTACGTCCGACAAGCCATGCTGATCTCTCGCCACACATCATGTTCTCACTCAGTGAAAAATACACCGCGGAGCAAAGAGGACACTGACACTCGTTTGACAGACAAGACAGATCAGTTACTTTTGATATAAACAAAATCTCAAATTTCAAATTTTGACATTTTAAAAGAAATTTAATCAATAATACCATTTTGTGGTTCTTTAATGTGTCGTGACAGATTGTTTGTAGTGAAAACTTCACAGACACATTCAGGGGACACCTTAGACTTATATTCATCTTTAAAAAAAAGTTCTAGGGCACCTTTAACTTGCCCAGTACTGTAATGTCTTGTTTTGGTGTCATGTTCATGTTTTATTTTGTTGTTCATGTTTCATTGCTTTTTTTTTTTGTTATGTTTCCTGGTTTGCCATGTGCTCCCATGTCATACGATTGATTTGCCCTCATGTGATCATGTCATGTGTTTCCTTGTTTTCGTGTGTTTTGCTTTGGTTCAGTTGTTCACAGGGTTCCTTGTTTGTCATTAATCTCTTTGTATATAGCCTCATGCTTTGTTATCTTGTCCAGACAACCACCTTCCGTATTGAGTTACGAAAGTGCAACTGGCGTTGCATCAGTTACACTTTTTCCGTAAGTTGAAGAGGGAAGGCGTAGGACGTAGCATAAGTTTTTGAACCCAAGAGTTTTACTCTTTCTTCGTACATTGAATACGGAAGGCGGTCTGGTGGAAGCTAGATATTTTACTCAAAACTTGTAAAATATGGATATTTATTTTCAACTTACGGAAAAAACAGAACTGCGCGCGTTCGTTTCGTAAGTTGAATAGGGAAGGTGTAGGACATACAGCGTAAGCTTTTTGAAGAATATGGAAGGCGGTCTGGCGGAAGCACTTGCGAGGCGATCATTTGTGTTCTAATCCTTTAATAGATGGTATGCTTTGATGTCACTTTCCACTGGGACACGTGATGGCTATAGTAGGGGAATTGTTAAAATGGGAGTAAAACAAAGGATTATCTGATTGGACGCGACAGTGAACTGTACAGTTTACCAAAGAATCAGTGGTCCATGGACATTGACCTGTCTTTTCCGCCTCTGATACCTTCTGATACCTGGGATTCAGAATTGACCAAGTACTGATCTGATACTACAATTAAAAAAAAAACAAAAACATAAAAACTGTGCTTAATTACCTAATAAACTGAATGCCTGTGTGAAGACTTGGATCATTCTTTTGTGCAAGGCATCAGGCTTGACTTAAACATTTCTTTGTAAAACAAAATAACAAAAACAGACACAAATGTAGTGAATTACTTATTAACTAAATAAACTAATAGCTTCACTAGCTTGGTAGACATTCAAAATTAACAGGAATCAGCTCTTTATAATGGTTTAGTGTAAATAGGAATTCAACATCCAATACAAAAGCAACTGAATAAACCAATACCATGACTAACTTGGTAAAACAACATGTAAAAATAAACAGAAATAAAATCTTTATAAACTCTTATATAAAAATAAAAATAAAATCTTTATAAAACTCTTTATAATGGTTTAGTGCAAACAGAAATTTAAAATCTAATGTACAATGTTTAGAATTAAATTTTATGTAATACACCAATCTGTCTTCACAGCGTCGCTTGAAGTTGAACACGCTTTAGATTAAATAGAATGGCCCCTATGGATTGGCCCCATTGTCACTGATACCCACTCTAGAATTTTATATCAGAGCCAATACCCCATACAATGGATTGGAGCATCTCTAATTGACATGTGGCCAGGAATCCAGTTTACTGACATTCTGATTACAATGCCACGGGAATGCATAACGCAAAGCCTGTGAATGCTTTATCTCCTAGATGACACTGTAAATACAATATAGATAGATGTAAATCTGTATGATTATTTGTATCATTGTTATTTATCGTCATATCGCCCAGCCCTAAAACTTGTTAAAGAACTCAGGCGGTTATGAGCCAAACTACAGCAAAATTGTGAAGCACTATACAATAACTAGATTTATCTATATATCTATATACTTTCTTTGTAAGGAAAAGTGGCTATTCAGTGGTAGAAAAAAGGTTTCTGTGTAACACCTGAATTGTCTTCTTACCAGTTTCAGGTTGAATACTGTAGACAGGCCCAACATTGGTCTATTTCCACTACTTTGTGTTCTGACATTTCCCAGTATGGACGAAGCTTACCAGTAGTTACTCTCTCAGAAAGATTCCATACTAAAACCCTGCTGAAAAGGTGCTCCTTTCACCTTCCTGTCGTAGTACTTCTTTCCTTTAGCAGATGATTTTTGACTATTTTTGGATGCAATCTTGTAAGCTTCTTGCATTCTGGATGCCCACTTCTGAGCAAATGTCAGATGATTTTGTGTCTCTTTTTCTGGTTTTAGGTTAAACATTAGGTCAATTGGCAACCTGGGAGATCTTCCATGCAGTAGAATAAAGAGTGAGTATGCAGTGGCTTCATGTCTGGTACAATTTTACACTTGACCCAGATGGTGAAAATGTCCTTTCCAATCAGCCTTTGTCTCTTCTTCTAGAGTTGGAAGCATTTGCAACAAGGTATTGTTCAGTCTTTTGACTGCATTACCCTGTGGGTGGTAAGGAGTAGTCCTTAAATGAGAAATCCCTGCCAGTTGTTGCAGTGTCTACAACGTGACCCATGTTGTCATGGATGTTCTTCACCAATGTCTTTAGCTTTTCATGTAGGACTAGATATTTCTGATTACCAGAGTGTCCATACAGAATTCCTTCCTCCATTATCAGCTTGTTCTACTCATGTACTGTACCAGATGCCTGGTTTGTCTAGTCATGCCCTTCTTTTCTTTGTAGTCTGACATTTTCTAACTGCCAGTAGAAAATTCAATTTTGGGGTGGCACCCAGGGTGACCAGTCAATTGCCAGTAGTCAGGCCCACAGCCACCCCACACACAATTAAGTAAAAGTACAAGTATCTAGTTCAAACTGCACTTGAGTGAAGTACAAATACAACAAAATAATACCCTGCATCAGGGACAGTGGAAGTAAAGGCCCCGATATACTTCAAATGAAATCGAAGAACAAACTGATGTGATGTCATTTCGAACAAAATCAGGCCAAAACAAAGTTCGTTTTGTGTTCTTTTTGGAAGTTCGAAATGGCTTGCCAAAGCTAACTCTCAGGAAAAGTTCGCTCCAGCTGCAAAACACCTTCGTACTATCATTGGTCCATGATGATCACGTAATAAGAGGTGTGCGCCGAGGCTCCGCCTTCATTCGCGTGGAAGTCTTCTCTGACTCATTCGATCTATTGAGTTCGTTGAGGTAAGATCTCCGCAGGTGAAGACATGAACACACTGGATAACCGCCTTATAGTACAAAATGAAGTTGTGCTTCTGATGAAATGAGGCACTGACATGATTCATGCTTGATACTGTAAAGCTGCTTGCTTTTAAGCAATCTAGTGAATAAACATCTATTCTATATGCTATAAATAAACCTGTAGCTCCACTAGTTTCCTGGCTGTGAGCCAATATATAAAGTCTTGGAAACATTTAAACAGCTTTTTGATCTGATGAATTCCAGAAATCCTATGGCCAGGGCTTTAAAAGTCCCACAGTTAATGAACCAACATGGCCCTCTTAATGAATAATAAACTTACATTTTCTTTATTGAAACCCATTTTGTAAAGTGTCTTTGTTATGTTGTAACTGTTGTGTGTGTCATAACAGGAACATAAATAAATTTGTCATTAACAGGAATTTGTTTATATATATTATTTCTGTATATATCAGTAGTTTGATCTCTGCACACATTGTGACACACGCCAATAACTTACTCTACTGGTTCAATGATTTTCCATTTATTCTTAAAGTTTTCTGTCTCTTTGCCTCAATATTGAGGAGTGTGAAGGAATTTTCATAAGGTGGCTCTGATGAAATACATTTAAAGGATTAGTTCACTTTCAAATAAAATTTTCCTGATAATTTACTCACCCCCATGTCATCCAAGATGTCCTTCTTTCTTCAGTTGAAAAGAAATGAAGGTTTTTGATGAAAACATTCCAGGATTATTCTCCTTATAGTGGACTTCAATGATCTCTCCAAATGGTTGATGATCAGATGATTCTGTCTAGAGAAATGATCGGCCATTTTCGAAAAAAATGTAAATGTATATGCTTTAAATAAACAAATGATCGCCTTCCAAGTGGTTCCGCCAAAACCGTACTTTCGTATTATTCAAAAAGCTTACGCTGTATGTCCTATGCCTTCCCTATTCTACTTACGGAACAAACACAGCGCCAGTTCCATTTTTTCCATAAGTAGAATAGGGAAGGCGTAGGACATACGGATTATCAGGAAAATTTTATTTGAAAGTGAACTAATCCTTTAAGAACAGCATCTCATTCTTGAGCATGAACATCACTTACAAGTTTCTTCATAGAACCATCTAAACATTGAACAGTACTTTCAAACTCCAGATGTTTGTACCTGTGCAACAATAGAGCTACACATGCGGTATCTAATAGCTGCCTATTGTCAACAGGAGTCGGGAAAGTGACAGGGATCCTCACTTTGTTGTGAATTAGAAATAGATACAATATAATCCCTTTCCAAGCTTTCAACATATTTAAGTTAGACAGTCTCCAGCTGCACAGTTTCCATGCACTCTTAAATGTTTCTTAAAACCGTAATATGTGTAGAAAACTGATGAACAACCAGAGGGGTATTGTACAAAAGTAGAATTAAGAAAGCCAGGATAACAGAAAAGGCATGACTTGACCTAGTTTAATCAGCGCATCCTGGCTTAGTCTGTTGCACGTTTGCTGAGCCAGGATGAGTACATGCAGCTATGTCAAGCCAGGTGTAGATAGTTGGGATAAGTGCATGTTCAATATAAACTATATTGTTGGGTTCACTTTTAGAGCGATTTTTTTTTTCCATCAGTTGAACGATAAATCACTGGCAGCCAATCAGAATCCATTCTAATTTTAAGGGCTTGCGCATTTAAAATGGCAGACGACATTGCAGAGAAGTTAATCGCCGAGGTCCAGAAAAAGCCGCCACTGTTTGACAAGTCAAACCCCCTTTTCAAGGATACTTTAAATAAAATGGATATATGTAAAACAATCGGTCAAACCCTCGTAATAAATTGTGAGAAGTATTAACGATGAGATCATTATGCCAAGCTAGCAAACAATCTAAAATAAAATTACCTCAGGTGTCCAGCACTTGTTTCCAGCACTTGCACATTGTCTTGCTTCCTTTGAAAAAGTCTAGGCGATGTTTTATTCCACTTTTGACTGTCACCTAAATTCACTGTTACGGGAAGTCGCGTTTGTTTTGGTTTCGCTCTGAGGGGCTGTTTACACGACACCGTTTTTAACTAAAAATGGAAGACTTTATGCGCTTTGACAGTTCATTTAC
Organism: Culter alburnus; assembly: GCA_028476615.1. Classification (NCBI taxonomy): domain Eukaryota; kingdom Metazoa; phylum Chordata; class Actinopteri; order Cypriniformes; family Xenocyprididae; genus Culter; species Culter alburnus. The sequence goes on from JAOTNS010002475.1 coordinate 10,073, forward strand.
ACGACAACAACGTCTTGGTGGCCTGAAAGCGCAAACTTTTGAAAACGGGTTTCAAAGTGCAAGTTTTTGAAAATGACACCGTTGTCATCTCTGTGTAAACTGCAAAAACACAAATCTGTGAAAAAGGTGCGTATTACATGTTTAGTCTATCCACCTTATTTTTTAACGTGAATTAGCCGCAATAGGGAAATAACGAGAAGAATATCAAAGTGGCATAAACTGTAAAAATAAGGTGGATAGGCATGCGCGAGATGAGCGCTCTAGAAGAATGTGTATGTGCGCAGGTGCGTAGTCTTTCTTTACAAAGTGACATTGCCAACTACTTGTCTGGCATGCATAATACAGCGTTTTTAGTCATTTGCGTAGATCCGTGTGAACGGGGATAGTTTTGATAAAGTTGTCATCTGTATAAAGAAAAAAAAAATCCTATTTTTAGAACATCGCTGTCATGTAAACGTACCCTAAAATAAACACACAAGGCAAACAACAAACCAGCAAAGACAAGAGGGAAAGAGCACAATATAAAGAGAGCAAGAGCCCATGAGGAACAGGTGAGCACACTCAGGCAAATGAGGACTAAACAAGGGGGCATGGTAACTGGAAACAAGGAGGTGGGACAAGAGGAGCACATGGCCAACACGAACAGAGACAGCCAAGACAAAAAAAGGCATCATACAGTCCTGTGCAGGGGTGCGTTTCCCAAAGCGAACTATGGTCGCAAGTTCCATCATTACCAATAGAGTTCAATGGGACTTACGACCATAGTTGGCTAACGATGCTTTCAGGAAACACACCCCAGACCGATCGGTATCTGACTTGAAGCAGTGCATGCCGGTTAGAAATTTTGTTAGTCATGAGACATCGGCGACACCATGTGACTGTAATGAAGGGTCAGTGGTGTGTGGATCCATTTGCAGTCTTTATTAAATATAACAACAAGTTCAACAAGGCAAAGACAGTACCGTAGTTAGGGACAGGCAAGAGATCAGGGCTGGCAGCAGGAATCATAAACGGGTCACAGGCAATGGTCGAGACAGGCGGCAAGCAAACAGAGATCAGAGTCCAGGCAGAATTCGAGGCAGGCGGCAACGGTTCAACAAAGATAATGAGTCCAGGTAATAACAAGAAGGCAGTCCACAGAAATAACGCTCAGAAATGATCACCTTAACAAATCAAGACTTTGCGAAGTAAGTGAGTGTGTGAAGGGCTTAAATAGTGTGTGTGTGATGAGGTGCAGGTGCATGTGTAATCAGTCCCAGGAATGAGGGCCTATGGGAAATGGAGTCCAGATGGTGAACAGTCAATTTCGGGTGATGGCTCCCTCCGGTGGTCCGGAGGACGAGTCGGGAGCCACATTCGTGACAGTGACTGTGACTGTATTTACTTTTGAAAGTGTCTTTTTTCTATTTTTATTTTTTTTTTTTTTTTATTAAAAAATACAGTTAAAGCCCTTTTTATATAGTCGCAATGTTATATTGCGTCATGTTGATAACTGATAAAAAACGTAGACCCCACTACATTGGTAATTAAACAGAACGCTGTAAGCAGTACATAAAGTATTGAATGAAAATATGTTTGAAACATCTGTGTATTTGTCAAATATTGCATTTATTTCACATCAGCTGTAAAAAGTATTCAAACACAGTGCAAGCATCACTGCAGGAAGCAGAAAGTGTCCGAATTCACGTCATTGTTTTCAGCTCCTCCACGACTGCAAGCGGCTACTCTCGTCGAACGGTTACATCCAGCTGCAGCCGATGTCGAACACACCTAAAGAAACATGAACAGAGACAAGACAGACAAGACTAACAGGCCAGGACAATGAATAGTCTTTTGCAGTCAATGTGAAACCATTTCTCAGTGGTACTGGCATGTGGTCTGTTTGGTGTTCTTTTTGTTGTTTGTAAGTTGGATAATGTTACTGATGACTCAAATATTCTGTTCAGCTTATCTACTGCTAGGTTTACCTTCCTTGTTGTGCGGGAAAGAAGTGGTGAGGAATTCATCTAATAGGGCTTCAATTTTTGGTTGACTAATTGTACTTGGATATGTTTCTAAGGGTGTTTGCCTCATTTAATTTGTTTGAATCGTACTAGAGTTCACACTGACACAGCCTACTAGACAACACTGGAACATCCAGAGTGAGCGCGTGCGTTTGTATTTGCCGCAGCATTAATATGAATGTAGTATATAATTTAACAGTGGGAATGACGGTTACATTCATATAGTGTTTGCGTGTGTTTCGACAGTTACAAATAAAGCCACAATAAGCTCATGGAGCGAACTTGTCAATCATTATTTATGGATGATGTTGAGAAAACTCTGACCAATAAGAGGACAGGACTCGCATGTGACTTCCATAAACGCATTTTGGTACACTTTGAAATGTTGCTGTGTGAAAGTGAACCGAACCAAGAAGAAAATGCAACGTTGTAACAAATTTAGTCCCTGTTTCAGAACAAACCGAACGATCCATAGGTGTGAAAACACCCTAAGTGCATGGAGCTGGGTTTGTTTAGTCACCTCCAGGCAGGTGTTTGTCCCCCTGAGAGTTAAGTGTGTCCAGTTCTTCAACTGTTCTGGCATTTAGGTCTCCACAGACTAGTACACTTCTCTGTGACTGGAAGTAATTAATGAGTACTTCAATAGTGGAGAAATTGTCTTCATTATAGAGTCATGAAACCCCAAAACACAGACACAGTACACGTCATTGTGTACTACGTCACAGAAGTTAACGCTTTTTAGATGCAAGTCAAATGCGTATGGCTGTCGCGCCGGAAGCTCGTTATTTAACTTAATAAAGTTTAAAATAAGGATGTTTGTCTTACACAAATGCATCGATTCACTTCAGTAGGCCTTTATTAACCCCCTGGAGTCATATGGATTAATTTTTTTTTATGGATGGATTAATTTATTTTTGTCTTCAAAATCTGGGCAGCCATTCACAACCATTATAAACCTTGGAGGACTAAGGATATTTTTAAACACAACTCCAATTGTGTTCGTCTGAAAGAAGATAGTCATATACACCTAGGATGGCTTGAGGGTGAGTAAATCATGGAATTTTTTTTTTTTTGGGGGGGGGTGAACTAACGCTTTAAGGTCAACATACACATTAGGGAAAACTGAAGGCAGTCCATAATCAATAATTGTTTTTTTTAGCATCTTTGATGTTGATTTGTCCGACTATTGAAATTAAAGATCTGAACTGAATCAGCAAGACAGCTGTTCAAGTCATCAGGGTAAGCAGAAGAAAGGTTATGGGCTCCTGTAATAATGTTGCATCTGGCATGAACAGAACACCAAAGAGACTATTAATGCATTTATGCATCCAGTCTGTGATCAAGGCAACTGACAAGATTGTCAAACATTAAATATGTCCACTTGAACAGCTTCCACTAAGGCCTACATCACCATCTGTTGTCTCGTCAGCAAAAGTTTTTCTTTTCTTGATTTGTTGTACTTTATGCTTATAAGACTGGCATACACCTGCTATACTTGAAGCACTCCTCTCAAAGTGTTCAAATAGCACAAAGTGATACAACTTGCGCAATGATTCAAGAAGTCGCACTGCTGTGCCAAGGTCCATATCACTTTTTTGTAGACACACTTGTTGCATGGAAACGTTCAAGTATAGTATTTCAGAACTGCACCATAAATGCAGTTTCTAGCTTGTCCATCATTGCACACAGTCCTGATGCTTCGTTGCGCATTTCCCTTTTTTCTGTCTCATTTTCAGCTATACTGCTTAAGGCCTCTCTTATACTACTTGAATTTTCCAAAGAGATTTGGCTGAATCAGCCCGAGTATTGGTAATACCACCAAGTATTAGACAAATGCTTAAATGTTAAGTTTGTCTTTGCGAACTCTGTTCCCCATCGGTGAGTAGTAAATTCAGTGTGAGTGAGCAGCACAAGGTACATATGTAATGGATCACCAAAAATATTCTTGTCGCTTTATAATATTAATATTGAACCACTGTACTCATGAACTGATTTAGATGTGTTTTTAGTACATTAATGGATCTTGAGAGAGGAAATGTCATTGCTGGCTATGGAGGCCTCACTGAGCCATCGGATTTCAACAAAAATATCTTAATTTGTGTGCCAAACCTGTTTGGCGTTATGAATCAGTGTGTCGAATCATGATTCGGATCGCGTGTCAAACCGCCAAACTGCTGAAATCACGTGACTTTGGCGCTCCAAACTGCTGATTCGACACAAAAGATTCATAACGCTCCGAAGCTTCATGAAGCAGTGTTTTGAAATCGGCCATCAATATATAAGTCGTTATTTGGTTTTTTTGGCGCACCAAAAATATTCTCGTCGCTTTATAATATTAATATTGAACCACTGTACTCACATGAACTGATTTAAATATCAGTTAATATAATATGTCAATATAAAATGTCATTGCTGGCTATGCAGGCCTCACTGCGCCATCGGATTTCAACAAAAATATCTTAATTTGCATTCCAAAGATTAACGGTCTTACGTTAATAACTACTGAACTAACTAATTATTTTAGTAACTACTGAAGTCATTGTAAACTTTTGAGGTTTTTGTACAGTTTTGTACAGTAATCCCTTCTGATATTTAGTAACACTTTAGTAATTACTAGTGGGTTACCATAATCTTCACTTTAGAAGGATGTAGTAACTCTTGAGTTATTACTATCCAATACTTTACAAAAACCTCAAAAGATTACAATGACTTCAGTAGTTACTAGAGAGTTATCATGTTATTCACTTTAGAATACTGATCCAAATAATTAGTAATTCCTTCTGAAGGATTTGATAATACTTCATTCATTACTAGTGGGTTACCATGACCTTCACTTTAGAATTAATTATACATTATGCATTATTCACATTAATTATGAACCTGTATATAGTAGTTATTAGTAGTTCTCTAGGAGGTATGAAAAAAAAGTAGTAACTGATTAGCTAATAGTGATCTACCACATTCAACTGAGCACTATTACTTACTAATTCATTAATCAGAGTTTCTTGTTAGTTAATAGCAGTTACTAGAGTTTTAATAATGCATTACTCATTTGTTCCTGTGTAGTTATTCATTAATGAAGGATCAGTATTCTAAAGTGTTACCGACAAGTGTTACGGCAACGTTGAGGGTGCCTTTTCTGCCTCCATGTTGCCACAATTGGGAGGATCTGACCATAATGTTGTTAATCTTCAACCTAAATATCAAAGACTTCTTGAATAGGAGAAACCTCAGGTTAAGACTATTAAGATTTGGAATGAAGAGAGTATTAAGTGCCTTCAGGGTTGTTTTGAATGTACTTTGGGGACACCTTTGACTCCCTATACCTAGATACTCATACAACTGTGGTCTCATATCAGTTTTTGTGTGGAGTCAGTTATACCCACAAAAAAGTATAATATATCCTGATAACAAACCATGGGTATCAAAGAATTTAAAACAACTATCAATTACGAAGAAAATAGCTTATTATAATAATGATGTTTTAGCTAAAAAAGACATTAAAAGAGAGATCAAAAGGCAAACTAAAGTAGATAAGGCCCTATACAAACAAAAAATTGAGGCTAAAATGTCACAAGGAAACTCTAAACAGGCCTGGGAGGGAATTAGGCCGATGATTAATATCCCATATAAGAGAATAGGGAAGAAAAATATAAATATGATAGCTAAAGATAGAAAAAATGAAGATTTTGAACTAGCAAACAGGTTACATTTGTTCTTTTCTCATTTTGAGGGGAATAATGCAGAGAGAAATAAAAATGAAGGAAATACTTTGACATCGACTAATAATTTTTCTGTTACAGAAGTTGATGTCAAAATAATGTTTCAAAAATGTAATACACACAACAGTCCTGGGCCGGACAATATTTGTGGTTATGTATTAAAAACCTGTGCTGAGCAATTATCTACAGTTTTTGCTTTATTGTTTCAAAAGTCTCTTGACCAGCATGTAGTACCGACCTTATGGAAAACTATAGTACCTATTCCTAAAATAAAAAAACAGTAGAACTTGGTGATTATCATCCAATTGTATTGACGTCTTTGGTATTTAAATGTTGTGAAAGGCTTGTTGAGAGATATATAGTGGAAAACACAGAACATTTATTGGATCCGTTTCAATTTGCTTATCAGCCCAATAAGGGAGTAGATGATGCTATTTTAACACTGTTGCATATTGTGTATTCACATCCTGAGGGTTCCAGAAATCATGTAAAAATTCTCTTTGCTGACTTTTCTTCTGCCTTTAATAACATTTTGCCATCTGTATTGGTTGAAAGACTATCTGTAGATTTCTCTCTATTTGAAAGACTGATTTTGTGGTTACAGGAATTTTAAGTAATAGAGTTCAACGTGTATGTGTTGGTACCTCCATTGTCTGAAAAACAAATTACGAATGTTGGTTCTCCACAAGGTTGTGTTTATTTTGAACACAAACATTTGCAGGAGCACTTGCCAAGGGAGACATCTAATCAAATTTGCAGATGACACTGCATTGATTAGTCTCCTTACAGGGGATGAGGACAGTCATGGACCCTTTTTAAATGAATTTATTTATTGGTGTGACGCATCAAATCTTAAAGGTGCAATATGTAAGATTTTTACAGTAAAATATCCAAAAAACCACTAGGCCAGTGTCTTATATTTTGTTCACTTGAGTACTTACAATATCCTAAATGTTTGCAACTATTTGTAAATCGTGAGAAAATTGCAATTTTAACCAAGGCTCCGGGACGTGTGAGGAGTCGCCTGTCAATTGCGTCATACCCGCGTTACCCTCGTTTTCTGGTTTTATTTTGTAGAAACCATGGAAACACCAAAGACGCTTTAATATGTTGCATGTTTTAATAAGACAAGGGAACAACTGTTTTGATATACAGGTGCTGGTCATATAATTAGAATATCATCAAAAAGTTGATTTCTTTCACTAATTCCATTCAAAAAGTGAAACTTGTATATTATATTCATTCATTACACACAGACTGATATATTTCAAATGTTTATTTCTTTTAATTTTGATGATTATAACTGACAACTAAGGAAAATCCCAAATTCAGTATCTCATAAAATTAGAATATTACTTAAGACTAATACAAAGAAAGGATTTTTAGAAATCTTGGCCAACTGAAAAGTATGAACATGAAAAGTATGAGCATGTACAGCACTCAATACTTAGTTGGGGCTCCTTTTGCCTGAATTACTGCAGCAATGCGGCGTGGCATGGAGTCGATCAGTCTGTGGCACTGCTCAGGTGTTATGAGAGCCCAGGTTGCTCTGATAGTGGCCTTCAGCTCTTCTGCATTGTTGGGTCTGGCATATTGCATCTTCCTCTTCACAATACCCCATAGATTTTCTATGGGGTTAAGGTCAGGTGAGTTTGCTGGCCAATTAAGAACAGGGATACCATGGTCCTTAAACCAGGTACTGGTAGCTTTGGCACTGTGTGCAGGTGCCATGTCCTGTTGGAAAATGAAATCTGCATCTCCATAAAGTTGGTCAGCAGCAGAAGCATGAAGTGCTCTAAAACTTCCTGGTATACGGCTGCGTTGACCTTGGACTCAGAAAACACAGTGGACCAACCAGCAGATGACATGGCACCCCAAACCATCACTGACTGTGGAAACTTTACACTGGACCTCAAGCACGTGGATTGTGCCCTCCTCTCTTCCCCTACAGACTCTGGACCCTGATTTCCAAAGGAAATGCAAAATTTACTTTCATCAGAGAACATAACTTTGGACTACTCAGCAGCAGTCCAGTCCTTTTTTCTTTAGCCCAGGTGAGACGCTTCTGACGCTGTTGTTCAAGAGTGGCTTGACACAAGGAATGCGACAGCTGAAACCCATGTCTTGCATACGTCTGTGCGTAGTGGTTCTTGAAGCACTGACTCCAGCTGCAGTCCACTCTTTGTGAATCTCCCCCCACGTTTTTGAATGGGTTTTGTTTCACAATCCTCTCCAGGGTGCGGTTATCCCTATTGCTTGTACACTTTTTTCTACCACAATCTTTTCCTTCCCTTCGCCTCTCTATTAATGTGCTTGGACACAGAGCTCTGTGAACAGCCAGCCTCTTTTGCAATGACCTTTTGTGTCTTGCCCTCCTTGTGCAAGGTGTCGATGGTCATCTTTTGGACAACTGTCAAGTCAGCAGTCTTCCCCATGATTGTGTAGCCTACAGAACTAGACTGAGAGACCATTTAAAGGCCTTTTCAGGTGTTTTGAGTTAATTAGCTGATAAGAGTGTGGCACCAGGTGTCTTCAATATTAACCTTTCACAATATTATAATTTTCTGAGATACTGAATTTGGGATTTTCCTTAGTTGTCAGTTATAATCATCAAAATTAAAGAAAATAAACATTTGAAATATATCAGTCTGTGTGTAATGAATGAATATAATACAAGTTTCACTTTTTGAATGGAATTAGTGAAATAAATCAACTTTTTGATGATATTCTAATTATATGACCAGCACCTGTATTTATAGACAGAAAAACTAATTGTTGTTATATAGCTCAACACGTTTAGTCTTATTGTTTAAATCTAATTTTCTTGATTTTTTGTGAGTACCATGTTTTACCATGCCTCAGAGAAAAACACTACTTTGTCAAGTAGCTAACACAGCATAATCATGCAGCTTTATTTTTATTAACAGTAATACAGAATTTTCTCCATCATACAATACGTTTTTAAAATGAATTGTATGCTATTATCAACAAGCCATCCAGCATTTAATATGATATTCTAAAATCGATTTAGCTTACTGCAGTGTGTCTCAAAAAAGCTTCTCTGAGCGAATGCACAGAGTAACGTTGTAAAATTTTAACACACTCAAATGTATCTAATATGATAAATAGAGTTGTGTTACCTCATACTCGTGGCCGGAAAAGCGGAAGCAGCTCCGGCGCCTGTGTCATAATAAAAGTTCTGCTGCTTGTGATGTTGTGCAATCGCTCCAGTGGCCTCGTTCAGCTCCCACAACTCGGTCCTGCTCTGCTTCATACTACAGTAACGTTAATAATCGCATCCATGAACATGATTTCTGCCCGAGTCCTATCCCTATTCTTTGGCCCGGCGTTAAGGTGAAGACCACATGTCCCAAGATTCCGCGCTCAAACTTGGCATCATCAAGCTACGCCTTTGTTTTAAATAGGCCTCTAGCGGACAGAAATCCTACATACTCCACCTTTAAGTTAAATGTTTTTAAAACTAAAGAAATTTGTATTGATGATTTAAATGCTCTAGTACACGTATATTATATTCTGAGTTGTGTTGCGATAAAAAATATCAACAGGGCAGTGTCAGTAGCTCACAGAGTATGACCATTTGACATCATCGACATTGAACGCCACTGTGCACCTAAACAAAATGGCGCCGCCCATTGTACAAATATGTCATGAATTTTTTTAAGTAACGTAAATCTTTCATGGGTATTCTACTACATATTTCAGTAAGAAAACATCATTTATGTTAGAATAAGCCATAACAAGTCTTAATACCGGGGTTCCCTTTAAAACTTTTTTTGCTTTTTTGCAAAAACTAATCACAAAAATTATTTTAACAATTATTCCACAGTATTCAAAAAAAGAGGATTACTTGCCATGGCAACAAATTGCTGTTACACAGAACAATACCTCAGTAACATACATCCGAATTGGTACATTTTTGGCAGTATACAGACCTGTGGAATTTCCCATATTTGGTTAGTAATACTCCTGGATTCGTCCAAAAATCTGTGGTGTATACAGTCGTATACTGGTCCGTAAACACCTGTTTTCATGCAGTGATACACTACCGGTCAAAAGTTTGGAAACATTTTTTTAATGTTTTTGAACAAAGTTGCTTATGCTCATTAAGGATGCATTTATTTCATAATAAATACGGAAAAAACAATAATATTGTGAAATATTATTTAAAATTATGGTTTTCTATTTTAAGATACTTTAAAATATAATTTATTTCTGTGATGCAAAGCTGAATTGTCAGCAATCATTACTCCAGTCTTCAGTGTCACATGATCCTTCAGAAAGGAAAAAGAAAAGTTTAAATGTGCAATTTTGGTGATCAAAGATGAGTTTTAAAGGATAAAATGACTACGGGGGAATTTAACATACTGTAGGTCTGCCAGGTCATGCCAGTTCAGTATGCTAAATTGATTGTCTTAAAAATCAAATTAGAGGCACTTGAAATGTTGTAATGTGTTAATGTAGTGAAATGACCTTGAACTGAAAGGTGCTCAATAAGCAATCCTTAACATTTCCTGTTAAGGTAACCAGGGTGTGTTCTGTAAATACTGACAGAATAAAGGCATCTGAAAAAAGATGACCAGGGACTCATGAGAGAACAGCAGTCAATCACAGAAAGAGCACAAGTATGAAGTTTAACCAGCTTTGAGTGTTATTGGAACTACTTCTCAGCTAGTAAATCTTAAAATCTATAAAATTAAGTGTAGATTTAATAATGTTTAAATGGTTTAATAATGACAGTTCAATTGAATTCCTGTTGCTAAGGACTGTTGTAATCACATACTGATACCGAAATGGCTACTTACTGCAAGTGATTGTAAATACCTTTTCTCTAAAGGTTTGTTTAAATGCTTGAAATTGGATTTGGAGATAATATACATTGTGCTTTCGTAAGATTTATTTATTTATATACGTAATTTTAATGGATCAGTTTAATGTATATGAACTCATTCAGTACTGTTTAAACAGCAGCTCAGGGTGTGCCTCATGAAGTTGGTTGAGCAAATATTCAAAGTGAGAAATGAAATCTAGACAAACAGTATTGTTTCTAAATATGGAAAACCGTGATCATAATAAAGAATGAATAGTGTCTAAACATTCAACTGCCTATTATACAAATTTTTAAGTATAATAATAGTAATTATTTGATATTTTAATAATAAATATTTCATAAATAAAGGTTCAAAAGGAGGTTTTGCAGCGATACTTTAGAAGAACAACTTTTGGTTCCCCAGAACCTTGAGTGAACAGTTTTTAAAAGAACTATTTCTTAACACGAAGAACTTGTTTAATAATCTAATAACCTATAAAGAACCTTTTGTGCAATGGAAAGTTTCCATGGATGTTAAAGGTTCCTCATGGAATGCCAATAAAAAACCTTTATTTTTAAGATTGTAGCTTGATTGTTGGTATAAGTCAAATCTATGAAATATGATAGTATTAAAGCATAATTATTTTTTAATTTAGAGTCAAAGTATGTCTCTAGGGTAAATAAAAAAAAATCCTGAAAGCTGCACAAGTAAGAAGCAAGTATATAGGGTGTATTTAAGTACTTATGTTAACAAACTACTCACCCACTGTTTGGAAAAAGTGAAAACCTGAAAACCTTTTTGTAAATTAATTACCCTTTGATATCAGTTTAATTCCATAAATTAGATTGAATCAAGTTGTAGCAATCAATGGCCAATTCATAACCATTTTATGATTTATCCATTATAAAAACAAATAATCAATGCAGCAACCCAGAAATCCCTGTATTTTCTGTATAGAGATGCTGTCAGATGCTGCTGTAGTTGCAATGCTACTTCACACAGTGTGAAACAGGCCTTATTAACTGTTTGCATTTTATTTTATACGTATTATCTTTTTTTATTCCTTTTCTTGTTTTTTTTCATTTTTAATGCATTTTATATCTTTATTATCATCTTTTTATTTCTGACTTTTAATGCATTTTAAATCTTGCTGTCTGGTTGAAATTGCTGGGAGAATTAGGAAGTAAACATTTGTGATTAGGTTTAAAATTTGGTAAATTTGGATAAGGGGAGAAACCATGATGGTTGGGCTACCTGACTCTGTGGTACGTGGAAGTGGTTTCTAAGGGGAATTGTGATCACTTGCAAAGGCAACATGATTAACACATTCCGGAAATCAAAACACGTTAGTTGGGGCAGTTTCTTACCTGAGGGAAGTTTCCAAAGGGGAAATTTGAGCTGTGATGCATAGTTAAGATATCTCTGGATTCCAGTCAGGACACTTTCCATACGGGAAATTTGAACTGCGTTGCATAGTTAAGATATCCGTGTGGCGCAGTTTGAGGTGTCTTGGCAAAAGTGGAGATTGAAACTTTGTGTATCATTTCTAAGTGCCTTAACAGGTAGAGCTAGACAGCGGTCGTGACGTGTGAGAAAGATCCATTTAGATCCGCTCTGACGGACAACAAAAAACTCCCTGAAACTTCCTAACTCTTCCATCCAGATAGCGGAATTCTCTGTTTTTACTGTTATTTCTATTTCTAATGCGTTCCATGTTTATTATTATGTATTTGGTTCTTTATGTAAAGCACTTTGAATTATCATTGTGTATGAAATGTGCTATACAAATAAAATTGCCTTGCCTTGCCTTATTTAGCTCACAGGACTGACAGGTTCAGTTACTATTTTCCTGACAAGACAATGAAATCATGAGAAAGTCAGATAAACCACACAAAATGTAATGTAAGAGCAGTCAGACTCAAATGGATTTCCAGAAATGCAATTTGAAAGGATTTCAAATGACATATGAATGTAGCTCGAAACAGATTTGTAAAAATCGCATTTCATGTGATTAGTGGCCGTTCACACTTTTTTTTTTTATCAGATAGTCTGAATGTAGCCTTAGTTTTCTCTGTTCAGTGTTCTGTCTCATTAATGTTGTAGTGTGTTAGGACTTGTTATTTCTCCTGAGTGATCGTTTATTTTTATTAAAGATTGTTTCCTTGAGTCTCCTGTGCTGTGCGTGTTGTAAAGCCACATTATAATCTCAGCAACCTGGTTATAATCCTTAAACACTATAATTCACGTGAAAGGATTGTCTTGATTCATGTTAATGGTATGTGCCAATACTTACATAATAGGTGAAAGAATAAGGTTTCAGACTACACAAACCAGTTTATCAGCTCTGTACGTGTTCATCTAATTGTTTGGTTTCTCGCTTTTCAGGTTCTCTCAGCCAGTTAGATGGTAAGTTGTCACTCTTAAAGCGATAGTTCACCCAAAAATGAAAATTCTGTCATCATTTACTTGCCCTCAAGTTGTTCCAAACCTGTATAAATTTCTTTGTTCTGCTGAACACAAAGATATTTGGAAGAATGTCAGTTACCAAACAAATATCTTCCTTTTTGTACAGCAGAACAAAGAAATTTATACAGGTTTGGAACAACTTGAGGGTGAGTAAATGATGACAAGTTCATTTTTGGGTGAACTATCCCTTTAGCGTCCATAAAACTATTGTTCCACATATCTTGTGTGTATAAATTCATTTTAATTGGGAATTCCCACATTGTCTTTCCTATCATCAGTATGTGGTCAAGCCCCCCTCAACAACAAGATTGTTGGAGGGGAGGATGCAGCAGCAGGGGCTTGGCCGTGGCAAGTCAGCATTCAAAGCGCCAAGTATGGAGGCCATTTCTGTGGCGGGAGTCTAATCAATAAAGAATGGGTTTTGTCTGCAGCTCACTGCTTCCAGGAGTATGAAGTTTAAAGCTTAAATACAACTCAAGACACTATTATAATGATGATAGTGGAGTTAAAAGTGACTTTCCTTATGTACAGCTCCTTGGATACCATTGAGATCTACCTGGGACGTCGGAGCCAATCAGGCTCAAACCCTTATGAGGAGTTCAGGACAGCGATCCAAGTCATCAACCATCCTAACTATGTCGATGCTACTCATGACAATGATATAGCACTTCTCCAGCTCTCCTCTTCTGTGACTTTCTCTGAATATATTAAGCCAGTCTGTCTGGCGGCTACTGGTAGTGTATTCACTGCAGGTACAGAGAGCTGGGTCACTGGCTGGGGAGCGCTGAATTCTGGTGGTGAGTAAATATTTGCCTGCGAAACAATATACAGTAAATGGCCATTAAAAGCCACCAAAATTGTCCTTTGTTTTGTGCCACAGGCTCGAGTCCTGACATACTGCAGGAGGTGATGGTACCAATTGTAAGCAACAGTGACTGTAATAATGCTTATAGTGGGGGCATCACGAGCAACATGATTTGTGCTGGATTGTTAAATGAGGGAGGAAAAGATTCATGTCAGGTAAGACATCAATCATTGATTTGAACCTTTTTTAATTTACAACTTACAAAACAATAACAGTTTTTGGGTCAGCTGCATTACCATTATCAATCTATCAGTGTTGCCAGATCTGAGTAAAACACTCGCTTAATGAGTAATCAGATCTAGCCCAAACATTAAAACTCAATATTTGCCACTCCAATACCTTTAGTAACTTTACAGTCACTGTTATGCATTACACACAATTTTAATTAAAAATCACACTACTTTACCAGACGTGCAGGATTCAGAGTTGTGTTATATATATATATATATATATATATATATCAGTGGCGAGCGGTGACTTTTTTAACCGGGTATGCTGCGTGGTGCGTCATGTAAAAAAATGTGGCTGATGCAGTTACGTTGAATGGGTTTATATGCAAGACGCTTGCATTCTCAGTGTTAGTTTACTCATTTGCTTGCTCATGACAATAGCAACACAGCGAAAGTATTTATAATATGTTGGACCTTTTATTAAGAGTAGCCCAGATTTACCTGTTGAGTGTGCCTTCACAGGCACCTGTAAAAGCTTTTGTGATATTTGAGTCGACGGAGGCTCGACATGTGAAAGGTGCGTTTGCAAAATATGCTGTATTATTTTATGGTGCTGCTAGTGTCACAGAAACGACATACTTCACCTTTAAACATATCAGTTTAGGACACAGATTTAAATCAGACACGACAAATAAAAAACACCATGGCGTCAATTTAAATGTATGCTAGAAGTACTTTTTAAATTCATAATTAAAAATAGGTAAACATAATTAGTATTAGCAGCCTATTATAAATAAAAAATAAAATGTACTGTATATTATAATAAATATAAGTAGGCTATAATAAATAAAAATATCAGTATTCTTAAAAAAAAAAAGTTGAAATTATGCAAACTGACGACTTTATCAAACGCACAGACTATCGATTAACATCCTCTGATAGGCCTAGTTACAGTAGGACTGTCTTAAACAATTTATACGTTTTCAGAAAAAAAAAAACATTTGGTTAAGTCTAGTTAGTTTTGTATCAAATACAATGTGATTTTCGGTGATCGAGATCTGGCAGCAGCTCATTTTCCTCTTCCGCTCACAGCTTATCCTGCCATGTAATCCGCCATAGGCCAGCAAACCAATGAGAATGCGGGACAATGAGGCGCGAAAAAAGAAAAATCTTTAAAAAATTTACCGTCGTTTGGCAAATAAATAAATTACGGACAGTTACATATGCATTTCCAATCATAGGCTTTATGGTACACCTCAAACAAGGCATTTAATAGCAGCTTACATGGACCGCACAGCACTGATTATATATATATATATATATATATATATATATATATATATATATAATGTATAATGGCAAAAAGACTGGCAGCATTGGTTTTAGCGTGAATGCCGTGAAATACACACAAAACACATCTAAAATGTAAAATGTTGCAATTGTACAAACAGATTTGACAAGAAATAATAATAATAATAATTTTATTTAAAGGCGCCTTTCAAAACACTCAAGGACACCGTACAGTAAAAGGTAGTTATAAACAAATCGAGACACAATACAAACAAAGCAACAGCTAACATACAATATTTAAAACTGGTCAGAGAAAGCTAATTTAAATAAGTAGGTTTTAAGACGTGATTTAAAAGTAACAAGACAATCACTTTGTTGTAGGGATAGTGGTAGAGAATTCCAGAGACGTGGAGCAGCACAGCTGAATGCCCTGGACCCCATAGTGACTAAACGAACAGAAGGTACACAAAAGAGACAGAAGAGGAAGATCGAAGTGTACGCATAGGAGTGTAGATGTGAAGCAGTTCGGAGAGATATGAGGTGCAAGATTATGAAGAGCTTTGAAAGTGAGAAGTAGAATCTTGTACTCTACCCGATATTTAACAGGAAGCCAATGTAAATGATAGAGAACAGGAGAGATATGCTCAATGGAAGAGGTTCTAGTAATTATGCGGGCAGCTGAGTTCTGGGACCAACTGAAGTTTATGAAGGAGTTTGTGGGTAACCCAAATAAAAGAGAATTACAGTAATCAATGCGTGAGGTGACTAGAGCGTGTACAAGAATGGCTGTGGAATTGGATGTGAGAAATGGACGAAGACGGCTGATGTTACGTAGGTGAAATATGCAGACCGAGTAATATTATTGACGTGTGTTTCAAAAGACAAAGTACTATCGAGGATGACACCCAGACTCTTAACCTGAGAAGATGGAGAGATTATAGAATTATCAATTGAAATTGAAAAGCTATTGGATTTGGACAAATTGGATTTAGTGCCAACAAGAAGAACCTCTGTTTATCAGTATTCAACTTGAGAAAATTGTGTGAAAACCAGGATTTAATCTCTTCTAAACAATCTGAGAGAGAAGAAGACAGAAGAGTAGAATTTGGCTTGGATGATAAGTAGAGCTGGGTGTCGTCCGCATAGCAATGAAAACTAATGCCATATTTCCTGAAGATGTAACCAAGGGGTAATAAATAAATGATAAATAAAAGAGGGCCCAGAACAGAGCCTTGAGGAACACCAGTGGTAACAGAAGAAGAGTAAGACCTGAAATTTTTGAGCTGAACAAATTGAGTGCGTCCGGAAAGATAGGATCTGAACCAGGAGAGAGGAACACCAGTGATACCTATAGAGAGTAATCTATTTAAGAGAACTGATGGGAAATTGTGTCAAAGGCTGCACTTAAATCAAGTAAGAAGTATAGTTAATAGTCCAGAATCAGCTGCCATCAGCAATCATTGACGACTTTTACCATGGCAGTCTCAGTACTATGCATTGGCCGAAAACCAGACTGGAATTTTTCAAAGGCTATTTTTTAAAAGGTGAGCATGAATCTGAGATGCAACAACTTTTTCCAAGATTTTTGAAAGAAAAGGTAAATTGGAAATTGGGCGGAAGTTGGAAAAATTGTTAGGATCGGCTCCCGGTTTCTTGAGTCTTGGAGTTATAACAGCAGCTTTAAAAGATGAAGGAACAATCCCAGAAGTTAGAGAAGAGTGTATAATATCGGTTACTATACCAGATAAAGTGGATGAGCAGGCTTTAACCAAGTGAGTAGGGAGAGGATCTAACTGACAGGTGGAAGACTTAGATTGTCGTATAAGACATAATATTTCATCAACAGTCGGAAGTTCAAAACTATTAAATGAAGAGAGAGGTGAGTCATGATAAAGCAGAAAAGGCAGATCACATGCCATGCTATTTTGAGGCGTCAATTGTTGATGTATATTGTCGATTTTAGTTGTAAAAAAGGTCATAAATTTATTACACAAGTCACTAGAGTATAGGTGGGAAGGAAGGGTATCAGGAGGCCGTAAGATGTTATTTACTGTGGTAAACAAGGATCTGGTGTTCCCTTCATCTGACCTAATTATAGCGGAATAATAATGGATTTAGCAGTCAAAAGAGCATTCTTGTAGGAGAGCATGTGATCTGCGTACATCTGTTTATGAATAGTAAGTCCAGTTTTAATGCATAGACGTTCCAAGCGACGTCCCTTAGTTTTAAGTTGCCTCAGTCCTGATGTAAACCAAGGTGCAGAATGAGAAAAATATACAGTTCGAGTTTTTAGAGGTGCAAACTTATCGAACACACAATGCAGTCCCTCATTATAGTGGGAAACTAAGTCATCTGGAGTGAAAAATACATCTCTCATGAGGAAATTATCAAGCCCATCAGAGAGAGCAGATAGATCAATGTTCTTAACATTCCGAAATGAGATGGAACGACCCATGTTGGTTTTTTCTACCATTAAGTTAACACTGAATGATATTAACTTGTGATCTGATGCGGGCAAGTCCGATGCTAGACAGTTAGAAGGGGCTACACCAGAGCAACAAATAAGGTCAAGAGTATGACCTTTACAGTGGGTCGGAAAATCAACAAATTGTTGTAATCCAAAACTGTCAAGACATGATATAAAATCTCTGGTGAGAGTGTTATTGACATTATCCATGTGTATATTAAAATCACCCAATATAATAACATTGTGAGATGCAGAACACAGTATAGTTAAAAATACAGAAAAGTCATTTAAAAAATTAGAATTGCTCCTGGGCGGGCGATAGATAGTAGCTATAACAGTAGGAACAAGTCCATTAATTTGTAAGACAGTGGATTCAAATGATTCATACAAAGGCACAGTTATGGGAGAGACTTTCCATTTCTCATTAAAGGATCGCAAGCCCTCCTCCTCGGCCAGAGGCACGGGGTTGACAGGTGTAAGCAAAGCCGGGAGGAAGAGTTTGATTAAGCTGAGAGAAATCGTGAGGTTGTTGCCATGTTTCAGTCAAGCAGAGGAAATCAAACTTGTTGTCATTCAAGAGATCGTATATAAGGGTCCTTTATTTGTTAATGAGCGAATGTTGAATAAACCAAAAGTTAGATCGTTCTTAACTGATTTGGTACTAGTGTCCTGGTTACGTTGGCTAACACACTGTGATCAACAGTCCGTTTTGATTTCTTTGGTGGATGCGAGGTAGATGACCGAACGTCGTATTGG
>JAOTNS010002476.1:0-28895 GCA_028476615.1 Culter alburnus
TGTATGGCTTAAGTAACATTAGAGTGAGGCAATGAGACTGTATAGAAAGTTCATCTTCGAAAACTCTTCAGTAGGCCAAATATGGACCTCTGTATGGCTTAAATAACATCAGAGTGAGGCAATGAGTATGTATAGAAAGTTCATTATCTAGGACTGATTTGCCAGAATTCTGTATGGCTGAAATATAATTAAAAGGAGTCAATGAGTCTGAATTGAAAGTTCATGTTTAAGGACTCTTGGGTCAGAAATATGTTCACTTGGTCAAATTTGGACTTCACTGTGGCTGAATTAACAGTAGAATGAAACTATGAGTATGAGTAGAAAGATCATGACCGAGGACCCTTGGGACAGAAAAGAAAATAAGTAGGTAAAATATGGAGTTCTGTATGGTTGAAATAAAATCAAAAGCAGTCAATGAGTGTGAATTGAAAGTTCATGATTGAGGACTCTTGGGGACAGAAAAAAACAAGTAGGTAAAATATGGACTTCTGTATGGTTGAAATAAAATCAAAAGCATTCAGTGAGTATGAATTGATAGTTCATGATCGAGGACTCTTTGGTCAGAAATATTCAGTAGTTCAAGTATGGACTTCTATATGGCTAAAGTAACATTAGAATGAGGCAATGAGACTGTAGGCTAAGTTCATCTTCGAAGACTCTTGGACAGAAATATGTTCAGTAATTCAAATATGGACTTCCATATGGCTGATGTGACATCAGAATGCATCAATGAGTATATGTAAAAAGTTCAGCATTGAATACTCTTTGGCCAGAAATATGTCCAGTAGGTCAAATATGGACTTCTGTATGTTTGAATTAAAATCAAAAAGAGACAATGAGTCTGAATTGAAAGTTCATGATCGAGAACTTTTGGGTCAGAAATATGTTCAGCAGATCAAAAATCGACTTCTGTATGGCTTAAGTAACATTAGAGTGAGTTCATTTTCGAAGACTCTTCAGTAGGCCAAATATGGACTTCTGTATGGTTGAATTAAAATCAAACATCAGAGTGAGGCAATGAGTATGTATAGATAGTTCATTATCTAGTTCTGATTTGCCAGAATTCTGTATGGCTGAAATATAATTAAAAGGAGTCAAAGATTCTGAATTGAAAGTTCATGATTAAGTACTCTTGGGTCAGAAATATGTTCACTTGGTCAAATTTGGACTTCAGTGTGGCTGAAGTAACAGTAGAATGAAACTATGACTATGAGTAGAAAGATCATGACCGAGGACCCTTGGGACAGTAAAGAAAATAAGTAGGTAAAAAATATGGACTGAAATAAAATCAAAAGCATTCAATGAGTATGAATTGATAGTTCATGATCGAGGACTCTTTGGTCAGAAATATGTTCAGTAGTTCAGGTATGGACTTCTATATGGCTGATGTGACATCAGAGTGCATCAAAGAGTATATGTAAAAAAGTTCAATATTGAATACTCTTTGGCCAGAAATATGTCCATTAGGTCATATATGGACTTCTGTATGGCTGAAATAAAATCAAAAAGAGTCAATGAGTCTGAATTGAAAGTTCATGTCCGAGGACTCTTGGGACAAAAAAAAAAATAAGTAGGTAAAATATGGACTTCTGTATGGTTGAAATGAAATAAAAAAAGAGTCAATGAGTCTAATTTGAAAAATCATGATCGAGGACTCTTGGGTCAGAAAAATGTTCAGCAATTCAAATATGGACTTCTATATGGCTGATGTGACATCAGAATGCATCAATGAGTATATGTAAAAAGTTCAATATTGAATACTCTTTGGCCAGAAATATGTCCATTAGGTCAAATATGGACTTCTGTATGGCTGAAATAAAATCAAAAAGAGTCAATGAGTCTAATTTGAAAATCATGATCGAGGACTCTTGGGTCAGAAATATGTTAAGCAGGTCAAAATCGACTACTCTATGGCTGAAGTAACGTTAGAGTGAGGCAAGGAGACTGTATAGAGAGTTCATCTTTGAAGACTATTCAGTAGGCCAAATATGGACTGTATGGCTGAAGTAACATCTGAGTGAGTCAATGAGTCTGAATTGAATGTTCATGATCGAGAACTTTTGGGTGAGAAATATTTTCAGTAGGTCAAAAATCGACTTCTGTATGGCTAAGTAACATTAGAGTGAGGCAATGAGACTGTATAGAAAGTTCATCTTCGAAAACTCTTCAGTAGGCCAAATATGGACCTCTGTATGGCTGAAGTAACATCAGAGTGAGGCAATGAGTATGTATAGAAAGTTCATTATCTAGGACTGATTTGCCAGAATTCTGTATGGCTGAAATATAATTAAAAGGAGTCAATGAGTCTGAATTGAAAGTTCATGATTAAGGAGTCTTGGGTCAGAAATATGTTCACTTGGTGAAATTTGGACTTCAATGTGGCTGAAGTAACAATAGAATGAAACTATGAGTATGAGTAGAAAGTTCATGACCGAGGACCCTTGGGACAGAAAAGAAAATAAGTAGGTAAAATGGACTTCTGTATGGTTGAAATAAAATCAAAAGCGGTCAATGAGTCTGAATTGAAAATTCATGATTGAGGACTCTTGGGACAGAAAAAAAATAAGTAGGTAAAATATGGATTTCTGTATGGTTGAAATAAAATCAAAAGCATTCAGTGAGTATGAACTGATAGTTCATGATCGAGGACTCTTTGGTCAGAAATATGTTCAGTAGTTCAAGTATGGACTTCTATATGGCTAAAGTAATATTTGAATGAGGCAATGAGACTGTAGCGTAAGTTCAGCTTCGAAGACTCTTGGGTCAGAAATATGTTCAGTAATTCAAATATGGACTTCCATATGGCTGATGTGACATCAGAATGCATCAATGAGTATATGTAAAAAGTTCAATATTGAATACTCTTTGGCCAGAAATATGTCCAGTAGGTCAAATATGGACTTCTGTATGGCTGAAATAAATCATAAAGAGTCAATGAGTCTAATTTGAAACATCATGATCGAGGACTCTTGGGTGAGAAATATTTTCAGTAGGTCAAAAATCGACTTCTGTATGGCTTAAGTAACATTAGAGTGAGGCAAGGAGACTGTATAGAAAGTTCATCTTCGAAAACTCTTCAGTAGGCCAAATATGGACCTCTGTATGGCTGAAGTAACATCAGAGTGTTACTGTGGACCCTTGGGACAGAAAAGAAAATAAGTAGGTAAAATATGGACTTCTGTATGGTTGAAATAAAATCAAAATCATTCATTGAGTCTGAATTGAAAGTTCATGATCTGACCTTTGGGTCAGAAATATGTTCAGTAGTTCAGGCATTGACTTCTGTATGGCTAAAGTAAAATTAGAATGAGGCAATTAAGACTGTATGGAAAGTTCATCTTCGAAGAATCTTGAGTCAGAAATATCTTCAGTGATTCAAATCTTGACATCTATGTGGCTGATGTGTCACCAGAATGCATCAATGAGTATATGTAAAAAGTTCAATAGTGAATACTTTTTGGCCAGAAATATGTCCATTAGGTCAAATATGGACTTCTGTATGGCTGAAATAAAATCAAAAGCATTCAATGAGTCTGGATTGATAGTTCATGATCGAGGACTCTTGGGTCAGAAATACGTCCAGTAATTCCAATATGGACTTCTATATGTCACATCAGAATGCATCAATCAGTATATGTAAAAAGTTCAATATTGAATACTGTTTGGCGAGAAATATGTCCATTAGGTCAAATATGGACTTCTGTATAGCTGAAATAAAATCAAAAAGAGTCAATGAGTCTAATTTGAAAAATCATGATCGAGGACTATTGGGTCAGAATATGTTAAGCAGGTCAAAATCGACTACTCTATGGCTGAAGTAACGTTAGAGCGAGGCAAGGAGACTGTATAGAGAGTTCATCTTTGAAGACTATTCAGTAGGCCAAATATGGAGTTCTGTATGGCTGAAGTAACATCTGAGTGAGTCAATGAGTCTGAATTGAATGTTCATGATCGAGGACTTTTGGGACAGAAAAAAAGTAGGTAAAATATGGAGTTATGTATGGTTGAATTAAAATCAAAAAGAGTCAATGAGTCTGAATTGAAAGTTCATGATCGAGAACTTTTGGGTCAGAAATATTTTCAGTAGGTCAAAAATCGACTTCTGTATGGCTTAAGTAACATTAGAGTGAGGCAATGAGACTGTATAGAAAGTTCATCTTCGAAAACTCTTCAGTAGGCCAAATATGGACCTCTGTATGGCTTAAATAACATCAGAGTGAGGCAATGAGTATGTATAGAAAGTCATTATCTAGGATGATTTGCCAGAATTCTGTATGGCTGAAATAATTAAAAGGAGTCAATGAGTCTGAATTGAAAGTTCATGTTTAAGGACTCTTGGGTCAGAAATATGTTCACTTGGTCAAATTTGGACTTCACTGTGGCTGAATTAACAGTAGAATGAAACTATGAGTATGAGTAGAAAGATCATGACCGAGGACCCTTGGACAGAAAAGAAAATAAGTAGGTAAAATATGGAGTTCTGTATGGTTGAAATAAAATCAAAAGCAGTCAATGAGTGTGAATTGAAAGTTCATGATTGAGGACTCTTGGGACAGAAAAAAACAAGTAGGTAAAATATGGACTTCTGTATGGTTGAAATAAAATCAAAAGCATTCAGTGAGTATGAATTGATAGTTCATGATCGAGGACTCTTTGGTCAGAAATATATTCAGTAGTTCAAGTATGGACTTCTATATGGCTAAAGTAACATTAGAATGAGGCAATGAGACTGTAGGCTAAGTTCATCTTCGAAGACTCTTGGACAGAAATATGTTCAGTAATTCAAATATGGACTTCCATATGGCTGATGTGACATCAGAATGCATCAATGAGTATATGTAAAAAGTTCAGCATTGAATACTCTTTGGCCAGAAATATGTCCAGTAGGTCAAATATGGACTTCTGTATGTTTGAATTAAAATCAAAAAGAGACAATGAGTCTGAATTGAAAGTTCATGATCGAGAACTTTTGGGTCAGAAATATGTTCAGCAGATCAAAAATCGACTTCTGTATGGCTTAAGTAACATTAGAGTGAGTTCATTCGAAGACTCTTCAGTAGGCCAAATATGGACTTCTGTATGGTTGAATTAAAATCAAACATCAGAGTGAGGCAATGAGTATGTATAGATAGTTCATTATCTAGTTCTGATTTGCCAGAATTCTGTATGGCTGAAATATAATTAAAAGGAGTCAAAGATTCTGAATTGAAAGTTCATGATTAAGTACTCTTGGGTCAGAAATATGTTCACTTGGTCAAATTTGGACTTCAGTGTGGCTGAAGTAACAGTAGAATGAAACTATGACTATGAGTAGAAAGATCATGACCGAGGACCCTTGGGACAGTAAAGAAAATAAGTAGGTAAAAATATGGACTTCTGTATGGTTGAAATAAAATCAAAAGCATTCAATGAGTATGAATTGATAGTTCATGATCGAGGACTCTTTGGTCAGAAATATGTTCAGTAGTTCAGGTATGGACTTCTATATGGCTGATGTGACATCAGAGTGCATCAAAGAGTATATGTAAAAAAGTTCAATATTGAATACTCTTTGGCCAGAAATATGTCCATTAGGTCATATATGGACTTCTGTATGGCTGAAATAAAATCAAAAAGAGTCAATGAGTCTGAATTGAAAGTTCATGTCCGAGGACTCTTGGGACAAAAAAAAAAATAAGTAGGTAAAATATGGACTTCTGTATGGTTGAAATGAAATAAAAAAAGAGTCAATGAGTCTAATTTGAAAAATCATGATCGAGGACTCTTGGGTCAGAAATATGTTAAGCAGGTCAAAATCGACTACTCTATGGCTGAAGTAACGTTAGAGTGAGGCAAGGAGACTGTATAGAGAGTTCATCTTTGAAGACTATTCAGTAGGCCAAATATGGAGTTCTGTATGGCTGAAGTAACATCTGAGTGAGTCAATGAGTCTGAATTGAATGTTCATGATCGAGAACTTTTGGGTGAGAAATATTTTCAGTAGGTCAAAAATCGACTTCTGTATGGCTTAAGTAACATTAGAGTGAGGCAAGGAGACTGTATAGAAAGTTCATCTTCGAAAACTCTTCAGTAGGCCAAATATGGACCTCTGTATGGCTGAAGTAACATCAGAGTGTTACTGTGGACCCTTGGGACAGAAAAGAAAATAAGTAGGTAAAATATGGACTTCTGTATGGTTGAAATAAAATCAAAATCATTCATTGAGTCTGAATTGAAAGTTCATGATGACCTTTGGGTCAGAAATATGTTCAGTAGTTCAGGCATTGACTTCTGTATGGCTAAAGTAAAATTAGAATGAGGCAATTAAGACTGTATGGAAAGTTCATCTTCGAAGAATCTTGAGTCAGAAATATCTTCAGTGATTCAAATCTGACATTATGTGTGATGGTGAAATAAAATCAAAAGCATCAATGAGTATGAATTGATAGTTCATGATCGAGGACTCTTTGGTCAGAAATATGTCAGTAGTTCAGGTATGGACTTCTATATGGCTAAAGTAACATTAGAATGAGGCAATGAGACTGTAGGGAAAGTTCATCTTCGAAGACTCCTGGGTCAAAAATATGCTCAGTAATTTCAATATGGACTTCTTATGGCTGATGTGACATCAAATCAACATTGAGTATGTGTAAAAAGCTCAATATTGAATACTCTTTGGCCAGAAATATGTCCTTAGGTCAAATTTGGACTCTGTATGGCTGAAATAACAGTAGAAGATGAAAATGTGAAGAATTCATGATCAAGGACTTTTGGGACAGAAAAAAGCAGGTAAAATATGGACTTCTGTATTGTTGAAATAAAATCAAAAAGAGTCAAGTCTAATTTGAAAAATCATGATTGAGGACTCTTGGGTCAGAAATATGTTCAGCAGGTCAAAATCGACTTCTCTATGGCTTAAGTAACATTAGAGTGAGGCAATGAGACTGTAGGGAAAGTTCATCTTCAAAGGCTCTTCAGTAGGCCAAATATGGACTTCTGTATGGCTAAAGTAACATTAGAATGAGGCAATGAGACTGTAGGGAAAGTTCATCTTCAAAGACTCTTGGGTCAGAAATATGTTCAGTAATTCAAATATGGACATCTATATGGCTGATGTGACATCAGAATGCATCATTGAGTATGTGTAAAAAGTTCAATATTGAATACTCTTTGGCCAGAAATATGTCCATTAGGTCAAATATGGACTTCTGTATGGTTGAAGTAACATCTGAGTGAGTCAATGTGTCTGAATTGAAAGTTCTCGATCGAGGACTCTTAGGTCAGAAAAATGTTCAGTAGTACAAGCGAAAGTAACATTAGAATGAGGCAATGAGACAGTACAGAAAGTTCATCTTCGAAGACTCTTCAGTAGGTCAAATATGGAGTTCTGTATGGCTGAAGTAACATCTGAGTGAGTCAATGAGCCTGAATTGAATGTTCATGATCGAGGACTTTTGGGACAGAAAAAAAGTAGGCAAAATATGGACTTCTGTATGGTTGAATTAAAATCAAACATCAGAGTGAGGCAATGAGTATGTATAGAAAGTTCATTATCTAGGACTGATTTGCCAGAATTCTGTGTGGCTGAAATATAATTAAAATGAGTCAATGAGTCTGAATTGAAAGTTCACGATTAAGGACTCTTGGGTCAGAAATATGTTCACTTGGTCAAATTTGGACTTCAGTGTGGCTGAAGTAAAAGTAGAATGAAACTATGAGCATGAGTAGAAAGTTCATGACCGAGGACTTTTGGGATATAAAACAAAAGTAGGTAAAATATGGACTTCAGTCTTGTTGAAATAAAATCAATAAAGTCATTATCTAGGACTGATTTGCCAGAATTCTGTATGTCTGAAGTAATATCAGAGTGAGGCTATGAGTATTTGTAGAAAGTTTATGGTCGAGCACTAATTTCCCAGTAACAGATTTTGTAGCTCTAATATTGACTTCTCTATGGGTGAAGTCATAAGAAATGGAATTGTATTTTGTATTGTATTCATTTATTCATAGAGCACTTTCCAAGCTACTCTGTAGCTCCAAAGTGCTGTGCATAGTATCAATACATAGAATCAATAGAATCAATAGTAATGTTTGAAAAGTTCATGATAAAGGACTCTTGGGTCAGAAATATGTTCAGTAGGTCAAAATCGACTACTCTATGGCTGAAGTAACATTAGAGTGAGGCAAGGAGACTGTATAGAGAGTTCATCTTTGAAGACTCTTCAGTACTCCAAATATGGAGTTCTGTATGGGTGAAGTAACATCAGAGTGAGTCAATGAGTCTGAATTGAAAGTTCATGATCGAGGATTCTTAAGTCAGAAATGTGTTCAGTAGTACAAGTATGGACTACTGTATGGCTAAAGTAACATTAGAATGAGGCAATGAGACTCTATGGAAAGATCATCTTCAAAGACTCTTGGGTCAGAAAAATGTTCAGTAATTCAAATATGTACTTCTATATGGCTGATGTGACATCAGAATGCATCAATGAGTAAAAAGTTCAGTATTGAATACTCTTTGGCCAGAAATATGTCCATTAGGTCAAATATGGACTTCTGTATGGCTGAAATAAAATCAAAAAGAGTCAATGAGTCTAATTTGAAAAATCATGATCGAGGACTCTTGGGTCAGAAATATGTTAAGCAGGTCAAAATCCACTACTCTATGGCTGAAGTAACATTAGAGAGAGGCAAGGAGACTATATAGATAGTTCATCTTTGAAGACTCTTCAGTAGGCCAAATATGTAGTTCTGTACGGCTAAAGTAACATCTGAGTGAGTCAATGAGTTTGAATTGAAAGTTCCTGATCGAGGACTTTTGGGACAGAAAAAAGTAGGTAAAATATGGACTTCTGTATGGTTGAATTAAAATCAAAAAGAGACAATGAGTCTGAATTGAAAGTTCATGATCGAGAACTTTCGGACACAGAAATATGTTCAGCAGGTCAAAAATTGACCTGTATGGCTTAAGTAACATGAGAATGAGGCAATGAGACTGTATGGAAAGTTCATCTTTGAAGACTCTTCAGTAGGCCAAATATGGACCTCTGTATGGCTGAAGTAACATCAGAGTGAGGCAATGAGTATGTATAGATAGTTCATTATCTAGTTCTGATTTGCCAGAATTCTGTATGTCTAAAATATGTGTCAAAAAGGAGTCAAAGAGTCTGAATTGAAAGTTCATGATTAAGGACTCTTGGGTCAGAAATATGTTTCACTTCAGTGTGGCTTAAGTAAAGAGTAATGAAACTATGACTATGAGTAGAAAGATCATGACCGAGGACGCTTGGGACAGAAAAGAAAATAAGTAGGTAAAAAATATGGACTTCTGTATGGTTGAAATAAAATCAAAAGCATTCAATGAGTATGAATTGATATTTCATGATCGAGGACTCTTTGGTCAGAAATATGTTCAGTAGTTCAGGTATGGACTTCTATATGGCTAAAGTAACATTAGAATGAGGCAATGAGACTGTAGGGAAAGTTCATCTTCGAAGACTCCTGGGTCAAAAATATGCTCAGTAATTTCAATATGGACTTCTATATGGCTGATGTGACATCAGAATGCAACATTGAGTATGTGTAAAAAGCTCAATATTGAATACTCTTTGGCCAGAAATATGTCCATTAGGTCAAATTTGGACTTCTGTATGGCTGAAATAACAGTAGAAGATGAAAATGTGAAGAAAGTTCATGATCAAGGACTTTTGGGACAGAAAAAAGCAGGTAAAATATGGACTTCTGTATTGTTGAAATAAAATCAAAAAGAGTCAGAGTCTAAATTAAAAGTTCATGATTGAGGACTTTTGGGTCAGAAATATGTTCAGCAGGTCAAAAATCGACTTCTCTATGGCTTAAGTAACATTAGAGTGAGGAAATGAGTATGTATAGAAAGTTCATCTTCGAAGGCTCTTCAGTAGGCCAAATATGGACTTCTGTAAGGCTAAAGTAACATTAGAATGAGGCAATGAGACTGTAGTGAAAGTTCATCTTCAAAGACTCTTGGGTCAGAAATATGTTCAGTAATTCAAATATGGACATCTATATGGCTGATGTGACATCAAAATGCATCAATGAGTATATGTAAAAAGTTCAATATTGAATACTCTTTGACCAGAAATATGTCCATTATGTATAAAAAAGTTCATGATCGAGGACTGTTGGGTCAGAAATATGTTCAGAATGTCAAATATGGACTACTATTTGGCTTTTCTAACTGCACATATGTAATCTAACTGCAGTGCAATAGCACCCATGTTATCTGTTCACTGCACAGCGGAATAAGTTCGGTTTTGTATACAATGCAAAGAAATGGTTCATTCTTTTAGGTCTTGTATTCATGGCAATGTATGCCGGCACGTTTATCATTAGGTTTATCATTTAGTTTTTGTATGCAATGCAATGAAACGGCTCATATATTATGTTATTTTTTTCCATGTACAACGTAATAAGTTATTGTATGCAATACAATGAAACAGTTAGTACTTGTATTTATTGTAATGCAACAGCATATATGATTCGTTTTCTCTTCAGTGTAGTTCATTCATTGCAACAGCACATTTGTTATGTGTTCTCTCTTCAACGCATAAGGAATCATTTTTTATTGTTCAAGGAACCAGTTCTCAACTTAATGCAAACTTAAGGCAATGCAACATCTTTTATGATGTGTTTTCTCTTTAATGCACAAAGGAAAGTGTTAATTCCATTTTGCATTTAATACAAGGAAACACTGCACAGTTCGTATGCTTTGCAATGCAGCAAATATATGTATTGTATGTAACATTTTAGTTCGTAATAGCACATAATTTCTTCAATGCACAGCGTAATAGTTTAAATAAATAGTTATTTAGAGTTACTGCCATGTGTTAATCTCTTCACTGCATAACGGATTAAGTTAATGCACGCGTTGTGTGTTTTCTCTTTAATGCATAACAGAATGAGTTAGTTATTGTTTGTAATGCACTTAAATAGAGCATATCATATGTATTATGATTAACGGAATTAAGAGCTTGCAGAGCTTGCAAGCTTGCTTGTATGCATATGAGTTTTGGGAGTTAACAACTGAGCTAAACCATAACAAGCATTGATGACATATTCCTTTGTGAATTGAAGAGATCAAACATAACGTGCTGTTGCATTGCATTGCATACAAGTTTTAAATTCTACAGTTTGGTATTGAAGAGATAACATATTAATTGAATTGCATTTCATACAAGATCTAACATTCCGTTGTGCATTCGAGGGATAACATATAAGCTAAACCATAACAAATGTGAATTGCATGATAACATGTGAGATAAACTCTATTGCGTTGCATTGCTTATTACGCTGTGCATTAAGTGATGACACAACATTCTGTTGCATTGCATTGCATACAAGATCTTGCGCGTTTAAGAGATAACTTTTTATTTGTTTAAACATTCAAACAAGTCTAACATTCCGTTGTGCATTCAGGGCTAAACCATAACAAAGGTGCATTGCATTATAACGTGAGATAAACTGTATTGCATTGCATTGCATACAAGAACTTATTCCTTTGTGTATTAAGTGATAACACATAACGTGCTGTTGCATTGCAATGCATACAATTAACACACATTCCTTTGTGCATTCAGAAGATAACATATGTGATAAACTCTATTGCACTGTATTGCATACATTAACTTATTCCTTTGTGCACTGACTAGATAACACATAACATTGCAAAGCATTCAAGAAGTAACTAATTTCTAATTGCATACAAGAACTAACGCCTTTGTGCACATGAGAGCATATGAGAGAAAAACCATAACAAATGAGCTTTTGTATTGCATTGCATACAGGAACTAACTTAATCCTTTGTGCATTGAACAAATAACAAAAATGTGCTGTTGCATTACAGGTATGATGTGACAATCCATTGTGCGGAGTGAAGATTAACATGTGCTGTTGCATTGCAATGCATACAAGATCTAACTCATTCCGTTGTGCATTCAGGAAAAAAGAAAAAAAAATATGAGCTGTTGCATTGCAATGCTTACAAGAATTAAGTTATCTGTTGTGAACTAAATTATCTGTTTCATAGCATTGCATACAAGAGCTTACTTATTCCGTTGTGCCCTTAAGTGATACCACATAAGTGAGCTGCATTGCAATTGCAAAAATGCATTCCTTTGTGCATTCAGAATATAACATATGAGACAAACCATAATAAATGTGCTTTTGTCGGACTGACAGTAGTCAGTGCATACAAGAAATTACTTATTTGTTCATTGAAGTGATAACATTTTTGTTGTTGCATTGTATTACATTCAAGATCTAACATTCCGCTGTGCATTAACGAGATAGCATGAAAATGTGCTGTTGCATTACACATATGATGTGACAAAACACAACATGTGGGCTGTTGCATTGAAATTGCGTACAAAACTGTTGTGCATTTTTGTGATAATAAATAAAGCATGCTCTGTTTTATAATGCAATTGTTTCGTTGTGCTTTTTAAGGATAACGTGTTTGTTTGCATTGCATTGCATACAAGATCTAACAATCTGTTGTGTATGAAGTGATACCACATAGCGCGCTGCTGCATTGTAATACATACAAGAATAAATCATTCCATTGTGCATTCAGGAGATAACATATGAGATAAACTATAACAAATTAGCATTGTATTGCATCGCATACAAGATCTAACAGAGATAAACTCTATTCCACTGTGTTGCATACATGTACTAACTTATTCCTTTGTGCACTGAATAGATAACATAACATGTGCTGCTGCATTGCAAAGCATTCAAGAACTAACTAATTCGGCTTTGCATTGCATATGAGATAAACAACAACTGTGCTATTGCATTATTGCATACGAAATCGAATTATTCCGTTCTTCGTTTAACAGATATGTTTGTTGCATTGCATTGCATTACACATACAATGTGACAATTCATTGTGCAGTTAAGAATAATATAAGATATGCACTTCTTTGATTGCATTGATTCATAACTTATTCCACTGGGCATTCAAGAAGAAAACAAAACAAAAAAAAACAAAATATGTGCTGTTGCATTGCATTGCACACAAAAGCTTGTGTTCCGTTGTGCATCGGACAAAACATAAAAATGTGCTGTTGCATTACACGCACGATGTGACAATCCACTGTGTAGTGAAGAATATCATGTGCTGTTGCGTTGCAATGCAAACAAGAACTAACTCATTCCGTAGTGCATTCAGGAGATAACATACGAGATGAACTTAACAATGTGCTATTTCATTGCACGCAATATCTAACATTCATTTGTGCACTGACGAGATAACATATGTTGGTTGCATTTCATTGCATACAAGATCTCACATATTCCTTTGTGCATTCGGGGCTAAATCATAACAAAGTTGCATTGCACGATACCGTGAAATAAACTGTATTGCATTGCATTGCATAGAAGCACTAACTTTATTCCTTTGTGCATTAGGTGATAACACATGACGTGACAAGAACTACTAATTCCTAGTTGCACACAAGAACTAACAGATTCTTTGTGCATTCAGAATATAACATATGAGAGATAAACCATAACAAAATTGTTTTTTGTATTGCATTGCATACAACAACTAACTTAATCCTTTGTGTAGTGAAGAATAACATGTGCTGTTGCATTGCAATGCATACAAGAACTAACTCATTCCGTTTTGCATTCAGGAGATAACATATGAGATGAACTCTATTGCACTGTATTGCATACATGAACTAACTATACAATAACTAACTTATTCCGTTGGTCTTTGTAGAAAAAAACACAACATATGGTCTGTTGCATTAAAATTGCGTACAAAACTAAATTATCCTGTGCATTGATGTGATAAAACATCAAACGTGTGAGCATTAGGTGATAACACATAACGTGCAGTTGCATTGCAATGCATACAAGAACTACTAAATTCCCAGTTGCACACAAGAACTAACGCATTCTTTGTGCATTCAGAACATATGAGAGATAAACCATAACAAAAGTGCTTTTGTATTGCATTGCATACAGGAACTAACTTAATCCTTTGTGCATTGAACAAATAACAAAAATGTGCCGCTGCATTACACGTATAATGTGTTAATTCATTGTGTAATGAAGAATAACATGTCCTGTTGCATTGTAATGCATACAAGAACTAACTCATTCCGTTGTGCATTCAGGAGATAACAAATGAGATAAACTATAACATATGTGTTGTTGCATTGCACATTAGAGCTTGTGTTCCGTTGTGCATTGGACAAAACATAAAAATGTGCTGTTGCATTACACGCTCGATTGTGTAGTGAAGAATAACATGTGCTGTTGCGTTGAGAACTAACGCATTCCATAATGCATTCAGGAGATAACATATGAGATAAACTTAACAAATGTGCTATTTCATTGCACGCAATAACTATCTTATTCATTTGTGCATTGAGGAGATAACATATGTTGGTTGCATTGAATTGCATACAAGATCTAACATTCCGTTGTGCCTTCAGGGCTAAACCATAACAAAGATGCATTGCATGATAACGTGAGATAAACTGTATTGCGTTGCGTTGCATTGCATACAGGAAAGAACTTTTTCCTCTTTGCATTGATCAGATAACATAAAACTGTACTGTTGCATTACCATAACATAAAACTGTACTGCATACTCATTCCGTTGTGCTTTCAGGAGATAACATATGTTTGCATTGCATTACACTTACAATGTAGCTGAATAACATGAGATATGTACTTGTTTTTTGTATATAAAAATACCTTATTCCGTTGGGTATTGAAGAAACAAACAGAAATATAGCTGTTGCATTGCAATGCTTACAAGAACTAATTATCTGTTGTGAACTAAATTATCTGTTTCATAGCACAAGAGCTAACTTATTCCAATTGTGCCCTTAAGTGACAACACATATTATGTGTGAGTTGCATTGCAATTGCAAGAAATAATGCATTCCTTTGTGCATTCAGAATATAACATTTGAGACAAGCCATAACAAATGTGCTTTTGTTGGACTGAAAATAGTCAGTGCACTACAGTGAAGAATAACACATAAAATATGAACCTGTTTTCCACTACATTGTTTAAAAGAACTAAATCCGTTGTGCACTGAAGCGATAACATATAAGTGCTGTTGCGTTTACATTGCATACAATAACTCATTCCGTTGTGAAGAAGTAGTAACTAATTAGAACAAGAAGTAACTAATTCCGTAGTGCATTCAGGAGATAACATGAGATAAACTTAACAAATGTGCTATTTCATTGCACACAATAACATTGTGCATTGAAGAGATAACAAATGTTGGTTGCATTGCATTGCGTACAAGATCTCACATATTCCTTTGTGCATTAGGTGATAACACATGACGTGCAGTTGCATTGCAATGCATACAAGAAGTACTAATTCCTAGTTGCACACAAGAACTAACGCATTTTCTTTGTGCATTCAGATATAACATATGAGAGATAAACTATAACAACTACAACTAACTTAATCCTTGTGTAGTGAAGAAATACATATGCGCTGTTACATTGCACTGCATTCAAGATGTAACTTATTCCGTTGTGCATTTAAGAGATAACATATTTTTGATGCATTGCATTACACTTAGAATGTGACAATCTATTGCGCAGTGATGAATAACATGAGATATCTACTTGTTTGATTGCATTATATACAAGAACTACCTTATTCCTTTGGGTATGGAAAAAAGAAAAGAAAAAAGAAAATATGAGCTGTTGCATTGCAATGCTTAGAAGAGCTAACTTATTCCATTGTGCCCTTAGTGATAACACATAACATATGTGTTGCATTGCAATTGCAAGAAATAATGCATTCCTTTGTGCATTCAGAATATAAAATATGAGGCAAACCATATCAAATATGCTTTTGTTGGACAGAAAGTAGTCAGTGCATACAAGAAATTACTTAATTTGTGCATTGAAGCGATAACATGAAACTAACTTGTTTTGTTGTGCTTTTAAAAGATAAAGTGTTTGTTGCATTGCAGCGCATACACGAACTTAATCTGTTGTGCAGTGAAGAATAATATAAAATATGAACCTGTTTTCCACTGCATTG
Source organism: Culter alburnus (assembly GCA_028476615.1). Lineage (NCBI taxonomy): Eukaryota > Metazoa > Chordata > Actinopteri > Cypriniformes > Xenocyprididae > Culter > Culter alburnus. Next base: position 16,052 of record JAOTNS010002476.1, read on the forward strand.
TTTAAAAGTACTAAATCCGTTGTGCAATTATGAGATAACAAAGATAAACTTATAACATATGGTTGTTGTATTGCATTGCACATTAGAGCTTGTGTTCCGTTGTGCATTGGACAAAACATAAAAATGTGCTATTTCGTTGCACGCAATAACTAACTTTATTCATTTGTGCATTGAAGAGATAACATATGTTGGTTGCATTGCATTGCATACAAGATTCACGTATTCCTTTGTGCATTCAAGAGATAACATATGGGATAAACCATAACAAATATGCTATTGCTTTGCAGTGCTGTTGAATTACACATATGATGTGACATCTATTGTGCAGTGAAAAATAACGTTAACATGCTGTTGCATTGCAATGAATACAAGAGAAAAAGACAAGAAAAAAATGAGTATTCCGTTGTGCATTCAGGAGATAACATGATGAACTCTAATTGCACTGTATTGCATACATGAACTAACTATACAATAACTAACTTATTCCGTTGGTCTTTTGAAGGAAAAACACAACATATGGTTCTGTTGCATTGAAATTGCTTACAAAACTAAATTATCCGTTGTGCATTGATGTGATAATACATCAAACATGTGAGCTAAAACATAAATGTGCATTGCATAATAACATGTGAGATAAACTCTATTACATTGCATTACATACAAGAACTAACTTATTCCGTTGTGCATTAAGGAAATAACATATGAGATAATCTGTAACAAATGCAATGCATTGCAACTGCAACTGCATACAAGGATCTAACATTCCGTTGTGCATTCAGGGCTAAACCATAACAAAGGTGCATTGCATGATAACGTGAGATAAACACTATAGTACTGCATTGCATACAAGAGCTAACTTATTCTTTTGTGCATTACGTTATAACACATAACATTGTTGCATTGCAATGCATACAAGAACTAACTAATTCTGTTGTGCATTCAGGAGATAACAAATGAGATAAACTCTATGCACTATATTGCCTACACTTTCTATATATAGTCACTGACTTCATCTGATGTTAATTCAAATATACATTAGCCCATATTTCACCTACTGAACATATTTCTGGGTAATTAGTCCTCGATCATGAACTTTCTATACATATTCATTGACTACATCTGATGTTAGATCAGCCAGACAGTGAACCATATTTGACAGACTGAACATAGTTCTATCCAAAGTATTTGATATTAAACTTTCTATATAAACACTTTGATGCCTTAGGATGTCACATCAACCATATAGAAGCCCATATTTGACCTACTTCGTTTTATATGTCTCAAGAGTCCTCAATCACTATTTTTCTATACATAGTCATTGGCTCACTCTGATGTTACATCAGCTTGGCATATTTTGGCCCAAGAGTATTCGATCTTGAACTTTTCATACATTACTCCTTCTGATGTTACTTCACCCATACAGAAGTCCACATTAGACCCTCCATATTAGACCCATATTTCTGGCAAATTAGTCCCTGATAATGAAATTTCTATTCATAATCATTGCCTTTATTTGATGTTCCATAAGCAAGAAATAGTCAATTTTGAACATACTGAACATACCTACTGAACATATTTCAGGCCAAAGAGTATTATATTGAACTTTTTTATGTACCCTTGAAGCCTTCTGATGTCATATCAGCGACCTCAAATATGAACTTTCTATACAACAGACTCATTAGCTCCATGTGATGTTAGATCAGCCAGACAGTTGTCCATATTTGACATACTGAAAATATTTCCTCGACATTTTTCCATCCAACAGTATTCGATTGAAGTTTGTATATATATTCATCAAATATAAACTTCTGTATTTCTGAAGTAACATTAGACTGAGCTAATGAGTATGTGCAGGAAGTTCATGATCGAGGACCCTTGGGACAGAAAGAAACCAAGTAGGTAAGATATGGACTTCTGTATAGCTGAAATATAATCAAGAGGAATCAATGAGTCTGAAATGAAAGTTCATGATCAAGGACTCTATAGTGTTCAATAGTTCAGGTCTTGACTTCTGTATGCCTAAAGTAACATTAGAATGAGGCAATGACACTGAAATATGAAATATGTCAGAAATATGTTCAGTAATTCAAATATGGACTTCCATAAGGCTGATGTGACATCAGAATGCATCAATGAGTATATGTAAAAAGTTCAATATTGAATACTCTTTGGCCAGAAATAGGTCCATTAGGTCAAATATGGACTTCTGTATGGTTGAAGTGACATCTGAGTGAGTCAATGAGTCTGAATTGAAAGTTCTCGATTGAGGACTCGGGTCAGAAAAATATTCAGTAGTACAAGTATGGACTTCTGTATGGCTACATTAGTATGTATAGAAAGTTGATGTGTTCGAAGACTCTTCAGTAGGCCAAATATGGAGTTCTGTATCGCTGAAATAACATCTGAGTAAGTCAATGATTCTGAATTGAATGTTCATGATCTAGGACTTTTGGGACAGACAAAAAGTAGGTAAAATATGGACTTCTGTATGGCTGAAATAAAATAAAAAAAAGAGTCAATGAGTCTAATTTGAAAAATCATGATCGAGGACTCTTGGGTCAGAAATATGTTAAGCAGGTCAAAATCGAAGATGGCTGAAGTAACATTAGAGTGAGGCAAGGAGACTGTATAGAGAGTTCATCTTTGTAGACTCTTCAGTACTCCAAATATGGAGTTCTGTATGGGTGAAGTAACATCTGAGTGAGTCAATGAGTCTGAAATGAATGTTCATGATTAAAGACTCTTGGGTCAGAAATATGTTCAGTAATTCAAATAGGGACTTCCATATGGCTGATGTGACATCAGAATGCACCATTGAGTATATGTAAAAAGTTCAATATTGAATACTCTTTGGCCAGAAATATGTCCATCAGGTCAAATATGGACTTCTGTATGGCTGAAATAAAATCAAAAGAGTCAATGAGTCTGAATTGAAAGTTCATGTCCGAGGACCCTTGGGACAGAAAAGAAATAAGTAGGTGAAATATGGACTTATGTATGGTTGAAATAAAATCAAAAAGAGTCAATGAGTCTAATTTGAAAATCATGATCGAGGACTCTTGGGTCAGATATATGTTAAGCAGGTCAGAATTGACTACTCTATGGCTGAAGTAACATTAGAGAGAGGCAAGGAGACTATATAGATAGTTCATCTTTGAAGACTCTTCAGTAGGCCAATATGGACCTCTGTATGGCTGATGTAACATCTGAGTGAGTCAATGAGTCTGAATTGAAAGTTCATGATTGAGGACTTTTGGGACAGAAAAAAGTAGGTAAATATGGAGTTCTGTATGGCTGAAATAAAATCAAAAAGAGTCAATGAGTCTAATTTGAAAAATCATAAACGAGGACTCTTGGGTCAGAAATGTTAGCAGGTCAAAATCGACTACTCTATGGCTGAAGTAACATTAGAGTGAGGCAAGGAGACTGTATAGAGTGTCATCTTTGAAGACTCTTCAGTAGGCCAGGGAGACTGGATAGAGAGTTCATCTTTGAAGACTATTCAGTAGGCCAAATATGGAGTTCTGTATGGGTGAAGTAACATCTGAGTGAGTCAATGAGTCTGAATTGAAAGTTCATGATCGAGGTCTCTTGGGTAAGAAAATGTTCAGTAGTACAAGAATAGACTACTGTATGGCTAAGGTAACATTAGAATGAGGCAACGAGACTGTATGGAAAGTTCATCTTCGAAGACTCTTGGGTCAGAAAAATGTTCAGTAATTCAAATATGGACTTCTATATGGCTGTTGTGACATCAGAATGCATCAATGAGTATATGTAAAAAGCTCAGTATTGAATACTCTTTGACCAGAAATATGTCCATTAGGTCAAATATGGACTTTTGTATGGCTGAAATAAAATCAAAAAGAGTCAATGAGTCTGAATTGAAAGTTCATGTCCGAGGACCCTTGGGACAGAAAAGAAAATAAGTAGGTGAAATATGGACTTCTGTATGGTTGAAATAAAATCAAAAGAGTCAATGAGTCTAATTTGAAAATCATGATCGAGGACTCTTGGGTCAGATATATGTTAAGCAGGTCAGAATTGACTACTCTATGGCTGAAGTAACATTAGAGAGAGGCAAGGAGACTATATAGATGTTCATCTTTGAAGACTCTTCAGTAGGCTCCCGTGTATGGCTGTATGTGAACATCTGAGTGAGTCAATGAGTCTGAATTGAAAGTTCATGATTGAGGACTTTTGGGACAGAAAAAAGTAGGTAAAATATGGAGTTCTGTATGGCTGAAATAAAATCAAAAAGAGTCAATGAGTCTAATTTGAAAAATCATAAACGAGGACTCTTGGGTCAGAAATATGTTAAGCAGGTCAAAATCGACTACTCTATGGCTGAAGTAACATTAGAGTGAGGCAAGGAGACTGTATAGAGAGTTCATCTTCGAAGACTCTTCAGTAGGCCAAGGACTGGATAGAGAGTTCATCTTTGAAGACTATTCAGTAGGCAAATATGGAGTTCTGTATGGGTGAAGTAACATCTGAGTGAGTCAATGAGTCTGAATTGAAAGTTCATGATCGAGGTCTCTTGGGTAAGAAATATGTTCAGTAGTACAAGAATAGACTACTGTATGGCTAAGTAACATTAGAATGAGGCAATGAGACTGTATGGAAAGTTCATCTTCGAAGACTCTTGGTCAGAAAAATGTTCAGTAATTCAAATATGGACTTCTATATGGCTGTTGTGACATCAGAATGCATCAATGAGTATATGTAAAAAGCTCAGTATTGAATACTCTTTGACCAGAATATGTCCATTAGGTCAAATATGGACTTTTGTATGGCTGTAATAAAATCAAAAGAGTCAATGAGTCTGAATTGAAAGATCATGTCCGAGGACCCTTGGGACAGAAAAGAAAATAAGTAGGTGAAATATGGACTTATGTATGGTTGAAATAAAATCAAAAAGAGTCAATGAGTCTAATTTGAAAAATCATGATCGAGGACTCTTGGGTCAGATATATGTTAAGCAGGTCAGAATTGACTACTCTATGGCTGAAGTAACATTAGAGAGAGGCAAGGAGACTATATAGATAGTTCATCTTTGAAGACCTTCAGTAGGCCAAATATGGACCTCTGTATGGCTGATGTAACATCTGAGTGAGTCAATGAGTCTGAATTGAAAGTTCATGATTGAGGACTTTTGGGACAGAAAAAAGTAGGTAAAATATGGAGTTCTGTATGGCTGAAATAAAATCAAAAAGAGTCAATGAGTCTAATTTGAAAAATCATGATCGAGGACTCTTGGGTCAGAAATATGTTAAGCAGGTCAAAATCGACTATATGGCTGAAGTAACATTAGAGAGAGGCAAGGAGACTATATAGATAGTTCATCTTTGAAGACTCTTCAGTAGGCCAAATATGGACCTCTGTATGGCTGATGTAACATCTGAGTGTCAATGAGTCTGAATTGAAAGTTCATGATTGAGGACTTTTGGGACAGAAAAAAAGTAGGTAAAATATGGAGTTCTGTATGGCTGAAATAAAATCAAAAGAGTCAATGAGTCTAATTTGAAAAATCATAATCGAGGACTCTTGGGTCAGATATATGTTAAGCAGGTCAAAATCGACTACTCTATGGCTGAAGTAACATTAGAGTGAGGCAAGGAGACTGTATAGGTTCATCTTTGAAGACTCTTCAGTAGGCCAGGGAGACTGGATAGAGAGTTCATCTTTGAAGACTATTCAGTAGGCCAAATATGGAGTTCTGTATGGGTGAAGTAACATCTGAGTGAGTCAATGAGTCTGAATTGAAAGTTCATGATCGAGGTCTCTTGGGTAAGAAAAATGTTCAGTAGTACAAGAATAGACTACTGTATGGCTAAGGTAACATTAGAATGAGGCAACGAGACTGTATGGAAAGTTCATCTTCGAAGACTCTTGGGTCAGAAAAATGTTCAGTAATTCAAATATGGACTTCTATATGGCTGTTGTGACATCAGAATGCATCAATGAGTATATGTAAAAAGCTCAGTATTGAATACTCTTTGACCAGAAATATGTCCATTAGGTCAATATGGACTTTTGTATGGCTGAAATAAAATCAAAAAAGTCAATGAGTCTGAATTGAAAGTTCATGTCCGAGGACCCTTGGGACAGAAAAGAAATAAGTAGGTGAAATATGGACTTCTGTATGGTTGAAATAAAATCAAAAAGAGTCAATGAGTCTAATTTGAAAAATCATGATCGAGGACTCTTGGGTCAGATATATGTTAAGCAGGTCAGAATTGACTACTCTATGGCTGAAGTAACATTAGAGAGAGGCAAGGAGACTATATATAGTTCATCTTTGAAGACTCTTCAGTAGGCCAAATATGGACCTCTGTATGGCTGATGTAACATCTGAGTGAGTCAATGAGTCTGAATTGAAAGTTCATGATTGAGGACTTTTGGGACAGAAAAAAAGTAGGTAAAATATGGAGTTCTGTATGGCTGAAATAAAATCAAAAAGAGTCAATGAGTCTAATTTGAAAAATCATAAACGAGGACTCTTGGGTCAGAAATATGTTAAGCAGGTCAAAATCGACTACTCTATGGCTGAAGTAACATTAGAGTGAGGCAAGGAGACTGTATAGAGTGTTCATCTTTGAAGACTCTTCAGTAGGCCAAGGAGACTGGATAGAGAGTTCATCTTTGAAGACTATTCAGTAGGCCAAATATGGAGTTCTGTATGGGTGAAGTAACATCTGAGTGAGTCAATGAGTCTGAATTGAAAGTTCATGATCGAGGTCTCTTGGGTAAGAAAATGTTCAGTAGTACAAGATAGACTACTGTATGGCTAAGGTAACATTAGAATGAGGCAATGAGACTGTATGGAAAGTTTCATCTTCGAAGACTCTTGGGTCAGAAAAATGTTCAGTAATTCAAATATGGACTTCTATATGGCTGTTGTGACATCAGAATGCATCAATGAGTATATGTAAAAAGCTCAGTATTGAATACTCTTTGACCAGAAATATGTCCATTAGGTCAAATATGGACTTTTGTATGGCTGTAATAAAATCAAAAAGAGTCAATGAGTCTGAATTGAAAGTTCATGTCCGAGGACCCTTGGGACAGAAAAGAAAATAAGTAGGTGAAATATGGACTTATGTATGGTTGAAATAAAATCAAAAAGAGTCAATGAGTCTAATTTGAAAAATCATGATCGAGGACTCTTGGGTCAGATATATGTTAAGCAGGTCAGAATTGACTACTCTATGGCTGAAGTAACATTAGAGAGAGGCAAGGAGACTATATAGATAGTTCATCTTTGAAGACCCTTCAGTAGGCCAAATATGGACCTCTGTATGGCTGATGTAACATCTGAGTGAGTCAATGAGTCTGAATGAAAGTTCATGATTGAGGACTTTTGGACAGAAAAAAAGTAGGTAAATATGGAGTTCTGTATGGCTGAAATAAAATCAAAAAGAGTCAATGAGTCTAATTTGAAAAATCATAAACGAGGACTCTTGGGTCAGAAATATGTTAAGCAGGTCAAAATCGACTACTCTATGGCTGAAGTAACATTAGAGAGAGGCAAGGAGACTGTATAGAGTGTTCATCTTTGAAGACTCTTCAGTAGGCCAGGGAGACTGGATAGAGAGTTCATCTTTGAAGACTATTCAGTAGGCCAAATATGGAGTTCTGTATGGGTGAAGTAACATCTGAGTGAGTCAATGAGTCTGAATTGAAAGTTCATGATCGAGGTCTCTTGGGTAAGAAAAATGTTCAGTAGTACAAGAATAGACTACTGTATGGCTAAGGTAACATTAGAATGAGGCAACGAGACTGTATGGAAAGTTCATCTTCGAAGACTCTTGGGTCAGAAAAATGTTCAGTAATTCAAATATGGACTTCTATATGGCTGTTGTGACATCAGAATGCATCAATGAGTATATGTAAAAAGCTCAGTATTGAATACTCTTTGACCAGAAATATGTCCATTAGGTCAAATATGGATTTTGTATGGCTGTAATAAAATCAAAAAGAGTCAATGAGTCTGAATTGAAAGTTCTGTCGCGAGGACCCTTGGACAGAAAAGAAAATAAGTGGTGAAATATGGACGTCTATTTCACCTACTTATTTTTCTTTTCTGTCCCCAGGGTCCCTCGGACATGAACTTTCATTTCAGACTCATTGACTCTTTTTGATTTTATTTCAGCCATACAAAAGTCCATATTTGACCTAATGGACATATTCTGGTCAAAGAGTATTCAATACTGAGCTTTTTACATATACTCATTGATGCATTCTGATGTCACAACAGCCATATAGAAGTCCATATTTGAATTACTGAACATTTTTCTGACCCAAGAGTCTTCGAAGATGAACTTTCCATACAGTCTCATTGCCTCATTCTAATGTTACCTTAGCCATACAGTAGTCCTATCTTGTACTACTGAACATTTTTCTTACCCAAGAGACCTCGATCATGAACTTTCAATTCAGACTCATTGACTCACTCAGATGTTACTTCACCCATACAGAACTCCATATTTGGCCTACTGAATAGTCTTCAAGATGAACTCTCTATCCAGTCTCCTGCCTACTGAAGAGTCTTCAAAGATGAACTTCTATACATTCTCCTTGCCTCACTCTAATGTTACTTCAGCCATAGAGTAGTCGATTTTGACCTGCTTAACATATTTCTGACCCAAGAGTCCTCGTTTATGATTTTTCAAATTAGACTCATTGACTCTTTTTGATTTTATTTCAGCCATACAGAACTCCATATTTTACCTACTTTTTTTCTGTCCCAAAAGTCCTCAATCATGAACTTTCAGTTCAGACTCATTGACTCACTCAGATGTTACATCAGCCATACAGAGGTCCATATTTGGCCTACTGAAGGGTCTTCAAAGATGAACTATCTATATAGTCTCCTTGCCTCTCTCTAATGTTACTTCAGCCATAGAGTAGTCAATTCTGACCTGCTTAACATATATCTGACCCAAGAGTCCTCGATCATGATTTTTCAAATTAGACTCATTGACTCTTTTTGATTTATTTCAACCATACATAAGTCCATATTTCACCTACTTATTTTCTTTTCTGTCCCAAGGGTCCTCGGACATGATCTTTCAATTCAGACTCATTGACTCTTTTTGATTTTATTACAGCCATACAAAAGTCCATATTTGACCTAATGGACATATTTCTGGTCAAAGAGTATTCAATACTGAGCTTTTTACATATACTCATTGATGCATTCTGATGTCACAACAGCCATATAGAAGTCCATATTTGAATTACTGAACATTTTTCTGACCCAAGAGTCTTCGAATGAACTTTCCATACAGTCTCATTGCCTCATTCTAATGTTACCTTAGCCATACAGTAGTCTATTCTTGTACTACTGAACATTTTCTTACCCAAGAGACCTCGATCATGAACTTTCAATTCAGACTCATTGACTCACTCAGATGTTACTTCACCCATACAGAACTCCATATTTGGCCTACTGAATAGTCTTCAAAGATGAACTCTCTATCCAGTCTCCTGCCTACTGAAGAGTCTTCAAAGATGAACACTCTATACAGTCTCCTTGCCTCACTCTAATGTTACTTCAGCCATAGAGTAGTCGATTTTGACCTGCTTAACATATTTCTGACCCAAGAGTCCTCGTTTATGATTTTTCAAATTAGACTCATTGACTCTTTTTGATTTTATTTCAGCCATACAGAACTCCATATTTTACCTACTTTTTTTCTGTCCCAAAAGTCCTCAATCATGAACTTTCAATTCAGACTCATTGACTCACTCAGATGTTACATCAGCCATACAGAGGTCCATATTTGGCCTACTGAAGAGTCTTCAAAGATGAACTATCTATATAGTCTCCTTGCCTCTCTCTAATGTTACTTCAGCCATAGAGTAGTCAATTCTGACCTGCTTAACATATATCTGACCCAAGTCCTCGATCATGATTTTTCAAATTAGACTCATTGACTCTTTTTGATTTTATTTCAACCATACAGAAGTCCATATTTCACCTACTTATTTTCTTTTCTGTCCCAAGGGTCCTCGGACATGAACTTTCAATTCAGACTCATTGACTCTTTTTGATTTTATTTCAGCCATACAAAAGTCCATATTTGACCTAATGGACATATTTTGGTCAAAGAGTATTCAATACTGAGCTTTTTACATATACTCATTGATGCATTCTGATGTCACAACAGCCATATAGAAGTCCATATTTGAATTACTGAACATTTTTCTGACCCAAGAGTCTTCGAAGATGAACTTTCCATACAGTCTCGTTGCCTCATTCTAATGTTACCTTAGCCATACAGTAGTCTATTCTTGTACTACTGAACATTTTTCTTACCCAAGAGACCTCGATCATGAACTTTCAATTCAGACTCATTGACTCACTCAGATGTTACTTCACCCATACAGAACTCCATATTTGGCCTACTGAATAGTCTTCAAAGATGAACTCTCTATCCAGTCTCCCTGGCCTACTGAAGAGTCTTCAAAGATGAACACTCTATACATCCTCAGCCATAGAGTAGTCGATTTTGACCTGCTTAACATATTTCTGACCCAAGAGTCCTCGTTTATGATTTTTTCAAATTAGACTCATTGACTCTTTTTGATTTTATTTCAGCCATACAGAATCCATATTTTACCTACTTTTTTTCTGTCCCAAAGTCCTCAATCATGAACTTTCAATTCAGACTCATTGACACTCAGATGTTACATCAGCCATACAGAGGTCCATATTTGGCCTACTGAAGAGTCTTCAAAGATGAACTATCTATATAGTCTCCTTGCCTCTCTCTAATGTTACTTCAGCCATAGAGTAGTCGATTTTGACCTGCTTAACATATTTCTGACCCAAGAGTCCTCGTTTATGATTTTTCAAATTAGACTCATTGACTCTTTTTGATTTTATTTCAGCCATACAGAACTCCATATTTTACCTACTTTTTTTCTGTCCCAAAAGTCCTCAATCATGAACTTTCAGTTCAGACTCATTGACTCACTCAGATGTTACATCAGCCATACAGAGGTCCATATTGGCCTACTGAAGGTCTTCAAGATGAACTATCTATATAGTCTCCTTGCCTCTCTCTAATGTTACTTCAGCCATAGAGTAGTCAATTCTGACCTGCTTAACATATATCTGACCCAAGAGTCCTCGATCATGATTTTTCAAATTAGACTCATTGACTCTTTTTGATTTTATTTCAACCATACATAAGTCCATATTTCACCTACTTATTTTCTTTTCTGTCCCAAGGGTCCTCGGACATGATCTTTCAATTCAGACTCATTGACTCTTTTGATTTTATTACAGCCATACAAAAGTCCATATTTGACCTAATGGACATATTTCTGGTCAAGAGTATTCAATACTGAGCTTTTTACATATACTCATTGATGCATTCTGATGTCACAACAGCCATATAGAAGTCCATATTTGAATTACTGAACATTTTTCTGACCCAAGAGTCTTCGAAGATGAACTTTCCATACAGTCTCATTGCCTCATTCTAATGTTACTTTAGCCATACAGTAGTCTATACTTGTACTACTGAACATTTCTTACCCAAGAGACCTCGATCATGAACTTTCAATTCAGACTCATTGACTCACTCAGATGTTACTTCACCCATACAGAACTCCATATTTGGCCTACTGAATAGTCTTCAAAGATGAACTCTCTATCCAGTCTCCTTGGCCTACTGAAGAGTCTTCAAAGATGAACACTCTATACAGTCTCCTTGCCTCACTCTAATGTTACTTCAGCCATAGAGTAGTCGATTTTGACCTGCTTAACATATTTCTGACCCAAGAGTCCTCGTTTATGATTTTTCAAATTAGACTCATTGACTCTTTTGATTTATTTCAGCCATACAGAACTCCATATTTTACCTACTTTTTTCTGTCCCAAAGTCCTCAATCATGAACTTTCAATTCAGACTCATTGACTCACTCAGATGTTACATCAGCCATACAGATCCATATTTGGCCTACTGAAGTCTTCAAAGATGAACTATCAAAGATTCTATAAGTCTCCTTGCCTCTCTCTAATGTTACTTCAGCCATAGAGTAGTCAATTCTGACCTGCTTACATATATCTGACCCAAGAGTCCTCGATCATGATTTTTCAAATTAGACTCATTGACTCTTTTTGATTTTATTTCAACCATACAGAAGTCCATATTCACCTACTTATTTTCTTTTCTGTCCCAAGGGTCCTCGGACATGAACTTTCAATTCAGACTCATTGACTCTTTTGATTTTATTTCAGCCATACAAAAATCCATATTTGACCTAATGGACATATTTCTGGTCAAAGAGTATTCAATACTGAGCTTTTTACATATACTCATTGATGTATTCTGATGTCACAACAGCCATATAGAAGTCCATATTTGAATTACTGAACATTTTTCTGACCCAAGAGTCTTCGAAGATGAACTTTCCATACAGTCTCATTGCCTCATTCTAATGTTACCTTAGCCATACAGTAGTCTATTCTTGTACTACTGAACATATTTCTTACCCAAGAGACCTCGATCATGAACTTTCAATTCAGACTCATTGACTCACTCAGATGTTACTTCACCCATACAGAACTCCATATTTGGCCTACTGAATAGTCTTCAAAGATGAACTCTCTATCCAGTCTCCCTGGCCTACTGAAGAGTCTTCAAAGATGAACACTCTATACAGTCTCCTTGCCTCACTCTAATGTTACTTCAGCCATAGAGTAGTCGATTTTGACCTGCTTAACATATTTCTGACCCAAGAGTCCTCGTTTATGATTTTCAAATTAACTCATTGACTCTTTTTGATTTTTTTCAGCCATACAGAACTCCATATTTTACCATACTTT
>JAOTNS010002477.1:0-38561 GCA_028476615.1 Culter alburnus
TCATAGCATTAGAATATATCATCAAAAAAAGTTTTTTTTTCTTTCACTAATGCCATTCAAAAAGTGTGAAATTGTATATTATTTTCATTCAGTACAACACAGTGAATATATTTCAAAGGTTATTTCTTTTAATTTTGATGATTATATAACTGACAACTAAGGAAAATTCAGTATCTCAGAAAATTAGAATATTGTGAAAAGTTTCAATATTGAAGACACCTGGTGCCACACTCTAATCAGCTAATTAACTCAAAACACCTGCAAAGGCCTTTAAATGGTCTCCAGTCTAGTTCTGTAGGCTACACAATCATGGGGAAGACTGCGGAATTGACAGTTGTCCAAAGACGACCATGACACTTGCACAAGGAGGGCAGACACAAAAGTCATTGCAAAAGAGGCTGGCTGTTCACAGAGCTCTGTGTCCAAGCACATTAATAGAGAGGCAAAGGGAAGGAAAAGATGTGGTAAAAAAAAGTGTACAAGCAATAGGGATAACCGCACCCTGGAGAGGATTGTGAAACAAAACCCATTCAAAAATGTGGGGGAGATTCACAAAGAGTAGACTGCAGCTGGAGTCAGTGCTCAAAACCCTACGCACAGACGTATGCAAGACATGGGTTTCAGCTGTCACATTCCTTGTGTCAAGCCATCTTGAACAACAGACAGCGTCAGAAGTGTCTCTCGCCTGGCTAAAGACAAAAAGGACTGGACTGCTGCTGAGTGGTCCAAAGTTATGTTCTCTGATGAAAGTAAATTTTGCATTTCCTTTGGAAATCAGGGTCCCAGAGTCTGGAGGAAGAGAGGAGAGGCACACAATCCACGTTGCTTGAGGTCAGTGTAAAGTTTCCACAGTCAGTGAGGTTTTGGGGGCCATGTCATCTGCTGGTGTTGGTCCACTGTGTTTTCTGAGGTCCAAGGTCAACGCAGCCATATAACCAGAAGTTTTAGAGCACTTCATCTTCCTGCTGCTGACCAAACTTTATGGAGATGCGATTCATTTTCCAACAGGACTTGGCACCTACACACAGTGCCAAAGCTACCAGTACCTGGTTTAAGGACCATGGTATCCCTGTTCTTAATTGGCCAGCAAACTCGCCTGACCTTAACCCCATAGAAAATCTATGGGGTATTGTGAAGAGGAAGATGCGATATGCCAGACCCAACAATGCAGAAGAGCTGAAGGCCACTATCAGAGTGTCAAGATTCCTGTCAGTTCCTGGACTTCAATTCCATAATCCCTGCCAGTCACATGCACACATTCCACACCAATCATCAATTGCCACATTCAGCTGAAGCACATTATCTGGACTATTTAAGACTCACTCACACACCACCTCATTACGAAGTCTTGTTTAACCTGTGTTGCAATTCTGAGCATATTATCCTGTTTGCCTGTCTGTTTACCGTTTACGTTTCTCTGCCGCCTGGCCTTTGGACTGTTTATTGTATCCTGACCTGCGAGTGATATTTGCCTGTCCTGACCATTGCCTGTATCCTGACCACGATTCTGCCTGTCCCTTGCTGTTCCTGTTTGTGCCCATTTTACCCTGCCTGTACGACCACACTCTTATTTAATAATGCTTGCAAATGGATCCCTGCCTGAGTCCTGTTCCGTTACACAGAGCAACCTGGGCTCTCATAACACCTGAGCAGTGCCACAGACGATCGACTCCATGCCACGGCATTGCTGCTGTAATTCAGGCAAAAGGAGCTCCAACTAAGTATTGAGTGCTGTACATGCTCATACTTTTCATGTTCATACTTTTCAGTTGGCCAAAAAATCCTTTCTTTGTATTGGTCTTAAAGGTGCCCTAGAATCAAAAATTGAACTTATCTGGCATAGTTAAATAACAAGAGTTCAGTACATGGAAATGACATACAGTGAGTCTCAAACTCATTGTTCCTCCTTCTTATAAATCTCATTTGTTTAAAAGACCTCTGAAGAACAGGCGAATCTCAACATAACACCGACTGTTACGTAACAGTCGGGATCATTATATGTACGCCCCCAATATTGCATATGCAGCTCATGTTCAAGGCATTACACAAGCCAGTTTAACGTCTGGATCTGTGCACAGCTGAATCATCAGACTAGGTAAGCAAGCAAGAACAATAGCGAAAAATGGCAGATGGAGCAATAATAATGACATGATCCATGATATCATGATATTTTAGTGATATTTGTGAATTGTCTTTCTAAATGTTTCGTTAGCATGTTGCTAATGTACTGTTAAATGTGGTTAAAGTTACCATTGTTTCTTACTGTATTCACAGAGACAAGACTGTTGTTATTTTCATTTTTTAAACACTTGCAGTCTGTATAATTCATAAACAACTTCATTCTTATAAATCTCTCCAACAGTGTGTAATGTTAGCTTTAGCCACGGAGCACTATCAAACTCATTCAGAATCAAATGTAAACATCCAAAAATACAATACTTACGCGATTAGACATGTGCATGATGAACACTTTGTAAAGATCCATTTTGAGGGTTATATTAGCTGTGTGAACTTTTTTATGTTGTTTAATGCAAACGCGAACTCTTGGGGCGTGGAGCACGAGAATTAAAGGGGCCGCACACCCTGAATCGACGCATATTTAATGATGCCCCAAAATAGGCAGTTAAAAAAATTAATAAAAAAAAACTATGGGGTATTTTGAGCTGAAACTTCACAGACACATTCAGGGGACACCTAAGACTTATATTACATCTTTAAAAAGTAATATTTAATATATCTACCTTTAAGTAATTCTAATTTTCTGAGATACTGAATTTGGGATTTTTCTTAGTTGTCAGTTATAATCATCAAAATTAAAAGAAATAAACATTTGAAATATATCAGTCTGTGTGTGAATGAATATAATATACAAGTTTCACTTTTTTAATGGAATTAGTGAAATAAATCAACTTTTTGATGATATTCTAATTATATGACCAGCACCTGTACATGACAAATGGGCATTTCTGGAAATTTTTGTGAAATTGTTTGATTATGATTTATGATGAGAGATCATCACACACATTTATACTCTCTCTCTCTCTCTCTCTTTCTGTGTGCGTGGTGTGTGTGTGTGTTCTGCAGGTCTGGAGTTTAACTGCAGTTTTCATCAGGCAGATCCCTGTTACGCAGCTCTGGGACACAAACTCAATCTAGTAGATACTAGTAGATATGACCTGAAGATACACAAGAGAACAAACACTCATTTGATCCAGTTTGCAGAGTAAAGAATGGAAGGATAAGGGAGACTCAATGTGATCTTTTTAATAACAGACCTGACGTGTCATTCATTAATGGGTTCTGATAATAAACCGTGTGATCAGAGCAGATTCAGGGACTTACAGATTAAAACTCGAAGACTCAGACGGCACAGAAACATCTAGAGATCTTCAAGTGATTGTTGAAGGTACAGTAACTCTCTCATCAGACTCATTACAATCTCATGTTCTCCAAAGATCTCACTCTCATGCAAATCAATCAGATGAATCTCTGTGAAGGTTTTTATTCATGTAACACACAGTAAACACACTACATACTCCAGGAATATATGAGTAGTGTGGAAGGATGGCATTCTGCTGTGTTTGTCATGTGACTGTCACGTGTCCCTCCCTCCAGCTCCTATTGGCTCAGTGGAAGTGTCAATCATCTGCTCCTCCAGGGGGTGATGAGGGCGTCCTGCTCCTCTGATGGAGATCCGCTCCTCTTCAGCTGGACTCTGAATGGAGATCCACTGATGGATGGAAACATCATGATCTGGATGAGGAACTGATGGAAACATCAGCTGCAGCGTGAAGAACACGTCAGTCACCGACAGAAGACCATCAGACTAGTCTGTCCTGCTGGTGAGCTTTTAATACATGAATGTCCACATTTTGATAAAGAAGCAAGATGAGAATCTCACAAAACCTGTCAAGAACAGGTCACATTGAACCCCCAAATCAAGATAAATTATATTTTGAATAAAGAAAATTAGGATGCTTTTACAACCATTTCCTTTTTTTGCATTGTAACATTAATTTCATAATTAAATGAAAAATATGTGCTTTTTCAGACAATACCAAAGCCTGTCATTTTATTCTTAAGAAAAAAAGAATAAACACCTCTTTTAACACCTCTGATGCTTCAGAAAAGGCCAATGAAATTGGCATGTGGAATTTGCATGACTGGCCACACCTGCGACATACAGGTATATACTGTAAGCCAGCCGGCTTGCAACACACACTCAGGTTTGTGCTGAGGAGCTGAGGTATGTCTCAGCCATTTCAGTGGGGCAGTCCAGCGTTGTGGCAGGAGGGACACCATGTCTTGTTCCTTCAATCTTGTTTTTTAGGAAAAACATATACAGCTCCACAGACCAGAGTGCTGAGGAAGCACTCTTCCTCCCAAAGGGTACCGACAGGTAACCCGCCACATTTGATGTAATGGGTGGAATATATTTATGTGTCAGGTGCAGTGTGGGTCAGACACGTGGTAGGCACGGGTGAACTGCAGGTCCAATAGCAAAGGGCATTCCACTCAGTTCAGTGCATTTGACAGCTGCTAAAGTTAAAGGCTTGCAGCACGATTTGCAGCTGAACATTGTAGCCAATTGTGCTGCATCTAGTCAAGTCAAGTCATCTCATTTATATAGCGCTCTTCACAAACATATTGTTCAAGGCATCTTCACAGTGACAATAGGAAAATTATTATTGAGCTAAAGTTGTTTTTTGATTGAATCACTTCCGTTGTAAAAATGGTTAATTATTACTTTAGGGGCTGCTTTAATGACACCTTTCCTACTGAAAACTGAATACCTGTAATGCATTCTTGCCAGTCATTTACATGTTTAGTCTACAGGTTTGTGTTTGAGTGTGTTTGTGTGTAAAACTTGGCCTTTTTAAAAAGTGATATTTGCCAATTTACTTTACTGGTCCGCATAATACAGAAAAATGAGTTGTGTCTGCAGATCTATGCGAACTGGAACCGTTGCACGTTCCATTGATTGAAAGCTAGTGATCATATTAAAGGGAGCACACTTTGCTCGCTGTATGTATTTAATATAGGCTATTCACAATTTGAATAAAAGTTTTAGAATATTTTTTTGCGCTGCTACAAAGAGGACCAGCGGCTAGGTAAACACTTAGTTTCAGAAGAGAAATAAATCTCGAGTGAATCTGCTAAAATATTTACTTTAAGCTTACAGGTCAATAGGCCTACTAAAACATTCTTTGTTCTATTATTTTACTTGTGTTGTTTAACGCAATGTTTAATTAAATGCAGCGACATAGAATACCTAATGTTGGTTTTACCTATGTTAGGCTACATGAGAAAATTATTTGTGTCTACCTCATGTAGGAGATTTAATGCAGGTGTGGGTCGGGTCGTGGTTTTTATGTCAAATGGGTCGGATCAGGTATGGGCTAAAATAAGTGTTTCTTTCGGATATTGGGTTGAGTGTTCTGGTAATAACTGCGGGTGCAGGGCGGGTGCGGGTTTATCAAACAGGACCCATTGTGATTTAGGTCTGCTTCAGTCACTTTTTTGTCTGACCTGACCTATACAGTGGTTGAAACCTCTGCAGGGCAAGCAGTACTGCAAGCAACTTGAAGCAATTGATGTGCCATTGCAGTCAAAGTCCCTGTGGCGACCAGGGCGGGCGAGAGCCGTGAGGGAACGGCGCGAGGCCGGTGACGCAAGTGATAACGAGCCTTGAGTCTCTCACGGAGGAGCTCCGGGAGCATAAAAGGAGGAGTGACGACCGTGAAAGACGAGAGAGGACCAGGCCTGGATATTATTTTATGTTTTATTATGTTTGTGTGGCCGGCAGACGTCCGCGAGGGTTACGCATTACTTTCGTTTTGTATTTGTTTATTTTGAATTAAAGTTTTGTTGAATGTTCGCCAGTTCCCGCCTCCTTCCCGTATATACGAACTGTGTTACATTGGTGCCGAAACCCGGGAGGAAGGAGGGACATGCTGTCGGAGAGCCCTCGCTGCTGAGGGGGATCGCGGTGCTGCGGAGTTCGGGCAGCGCGGGAGTGAAGACCGCGAGAGGCTGCCCGAGGCGGTGGTACTGGAGCCTTGTGAAAGGTGGGACGGAGATCCGGATGCCGTGCTCCTGGGACGAGGTGGGGTGGCTGCCGTCCAGGAGGGAGTGGAGGAGTTGCCGCCGTCCGCCGTGGGCCGGAGCCTGCTGCCGTCCACCATGAAGGGGACTCGCTGCCATCGCCCGCCGCCAGGAGGCGGTCGAGGATCGGGCCGTCCACCAGCGTCCAGTGCATTGCATGTGGACGCGGGAAAAGCCTCTTGACAGGCTGAGGACGAGCAGCAGTGTTCTTGGGAACCGGACCCAGAATTTTTTTCCTCTTTCTTTTCCTCTCTCTCTCCTCGTCCTGTCGCTCCCTTGCTCCGTCCCTTTCTCTCGTCTCGTCTGTCCTTACCCCCAGGTGCTGCGGCCGCCGAGACAGGCCCCGGGGGGGAGTAGAGCACAGTCTGGGGGTAACCCCCGGCCTGCGAGGGGCGATGGGGTACGTGGCGACCAGGGCGGGCGAGAGCCGTGAGGGAACGGCGCAAGGCCGGTGACGCAAGTGATAACGAGCATCACCTGGGAGGCGCACGGCCTTGAGTCGGAGGAGCTCCGGGAGCATAAAAGGAGGAGTGACGACTGTGAGGCTGAGAGAGGACCAGGCCTGGACTTATTTTATGTTTTATTATGTTTGTGTGGCCGGCAGACATCGCGAGGGTCTGCCAGCATTACTTTCGTTTGTTCTTTGTTTATTTTGGAATTAAAACTTTGTTTGAACGTTCGCCGGTTCCTGCCTCCTCTTCCCGTTTACGAACTGTGTTACAGTCCGTCAAGAGTCCAAAGCTGCGTGCCCGTTGCATACACAGTGACCCAGCCTGACTTAGAGGCATCTGTTGTAACAAACTATGTGTCTGGACACTTGTTCTAAGGGAACCCCAGCCCATAGAAATGCAAGGTCTGACCAAGTGATGAATGTACGGCGACAGATCTATGTGATAGGCACACGATGTGTGCTGCTGCGCCATGTCCATCTTGGGACACGTGAATAAAGCCAGTACTTTAGCGGTCCCATGTGCATCAGTCTGAGCAGTGTTACTACTACGGAGGGTGCAATATGCCAAGGAGCCTCTGAAATGTTTCAGTGGAACCGCTGTTTTCCCTAAACTTCTTCAGGCAGTTCAACACTGACTGAGCACGTTTGCCCGTAAGTCATATTCACCAAGTCCAAATCCATATTGAGAAAAACGATGATCTGCATAGGGGAGAGCTTGCTCTTTTCCCAGTTGACCTGAAGCCCCAAATGGCTCAGGTGTGTGAGCACCAGGTTCCTGTGTGCAGACAACAGAACTCGAAAGTGATCTAGATGAGCCAGTTGTTGAGATAATTAAGAATGTGGATGCCCACTTTCCTTAATGGGGCAAGAGCAGCTTTTGCGACTTTCATAAAGATGCGAGGTGACAGGAACCGCCCTAAGCAGAGGACCTTGTACTGATATGCCTAACCGAAGGAATGGACTATATTGAGGTACAATCTAGACATGGAAATACACCCTTCAGGTCTGTTGCTGCAAAACAATCCTGTTGGCAAGTCAGGATGCGCTTCTGCATTAACATTTTGAACGCGCAGGTCTAGGATTTGTCTCATCCCACCACCTTTTTTCGGTACAATGAGTGTGAGGGCTGTAGAAACCCTTCCTATCTCGGCTGGAGGGAAGGTTCTATTGCATCCTTTGCCAGGAGGACTGCAATATCTACACACAGGACAGGGGCATCTATTTCTGCCACTGAAGTAAATAGAATGCCACTGAACCTGGGCGGGCTCCTGGTGAACTGAATTGCATAGCATAGTTCATTGTCCTGATGAGTCAGGTATGGGTGGGAAGTGGCAACCACGCATTCAGACTTCTGACCAATGGTATTATATAACAATGAATTGACGTACCCGCATCTGTGGCGGCAAAGTTGAGTAATGGTCGCTACACTGGATGGTGTAGAGTCCCATAACTGTGGCTGTGGGTTGCATATAGACACATACCTTGGGACGCTTCAAAGTCGTCGTAGGGCTTAGCTGTCACTGATGAGCGGGCGGGTGCCACCTTCCTGCGGTAAGCTCCATGCTGTGGCCGGATTGAGGGCTCAGGCTGCGACAGGGATAGTGTGGACTGCTCTTTTTGCTTTTGCTGAAGCGACCAACAACCACAGCAAACCAACTCAAGGTGAATGGAATGAATGACTGAAGACGTCCACTCTTTGAGGAACAAATCTGACTGTGTGTGCATGCCAGTCATCTTATTACCTGTATGTCCAGGGTGTGGCCAGTCATGCAAATTCCACACGCCAATTTCATTGGCCTTTCTGAAGCATCAAAGGTGTTTGGGGCTCCCAAGAGTGACCCCTGTGTCTCACTCAACATGTCAGGGAACTGCACTCATTAAAGGATTAGTCCACTTTTAAATAAAATTTTCCTGATAATTTATCACCAAATGTTATCTAAGATGTTCACGTCTTTCTTTCTTCAGTCGAAAGAAATGAGATGAAGATTTTGATGAAAACATATTAGGATTATTCTCCTTAGTGTGACTTCAATGGCACCCAAACTGTTGAAGGGTCAAAATACAATTTCAGTGCAGCTTCAAAGGGCTTTAAACGATAACGAGGGAATAAGAGGATTTCCAGAGAGACATCATTCTAAAAAAATACAATGTCATGTTCTTATAATAAACTGTAAGTTCTGTTGTAAAGGGAAAGCGTAGGACATACACTTTGGATTACAATCTTCAACCGTCTGGATGGCCATTGAAGTCTACTAAAAGGAGAATAATCCTGGAATGTTGTCATCAAAAACCTTTTTCTTTTAAACTGACGAAAGAAAGACATGAAGCCTCGGATGACATGGAGGGAGTAAATTATCAGGAAAATGTATTAAAATTTGGACTAATCCTTTTTAAATTTATTTCTGGGTTTTTTTGATCTAGGTGATTATTAGGAAATTTTTTGAGAGCTGAGATCTTATAACATTACAATCTCTTCTCTCTCTCTCTCTATCTCTGTGTGTGTGTGTGTGTGTGTGTGTGTTGTTTTTGTTCTTCAGGTTGGAGTTTAACTGCTGGTTTAATCAGGCAGATCCCTGTTATGCAGCTCTGGGACACAAACTCAATCTGCTGATGGCGGACACTAGTAGATATGACCTGAAGATACAAAAGAGAATAAACTACAGCACTGAAGAGTACTGTAGAGTACAGAATCAAACGATAAAGGAAAATGAATGTGATCTTTTTAATAACAGATCTGACGTGTCAGTAATTAATGGGACTCTTATTATAAACCCTGTGATCAGAGCAGATTCAGGGTTTTACAGATTAGAAGTCTTTGGCTCAGATGGCAGAAAAACAACTAAATCTCTTCAAGTGATTGTTGAAGGTACAGTAACTCTCATCAGACTCATTACAATCTCATGTTCTCCAAAGATCTCACTCTCATGCAAATCAATCAGATGAATCTCTGTGAAGGTTTTTATTCATGTAACACACAGTAAACACACTACATACTCCAGGAATATATGAGTAGTGTGGAAGGATGGCATTCTGCTGTGTTTGTCATGTGACTGTCATGTGTCTCTCCCTCCAGCTCCTATTGGCTCAGTGGAAGTGTCAATCATCTGCTCCTCCAGTGGGGTGATGAGGGCGTTCTGCTCCTCTGATGGCTATCCGCTCCTCTTCAATGGACTGAATGGAGATCCACTGATGGATGGAAACATCATTGATCTGGATGAGGGAACTGATGGAACATCAGCTGCAGCGTGAAGAACCACGTCAGTCACCGACAGAAGACCGTTAGACTCAGGGATCTGCAGAAGGTTCCTCAGGGGGCTCAAATAAAAAAAAAAAAAAAAAAAGAAAAAAAAAAGGCATATATATATATATATATATATATATATCACTTACAATATAGCAATATACAGTACTGCTTTGGACACATTACTATTTTAATGTTTTGAAAGATGTCTCTTATGCTCATCAAGCCTGTAAAAACTGTATAATATTGAAATATTATTACAGTTTAAATATGGTTTTCTATATTAATATACTTGAAAATATCATTTCTGTGGTCAAAGCTGAATTTTCAGCAGCACTACTCCAGTCTTCAGTGTCACATGATCTTCAGAAATCATTTAATTTAATGACTATGCTGATACTTGTTATTATTAATTTTGGAAACAGTTGTGGTGCTTAATATTTTTTTGGAACCTGTAACTTGTAACAGTGTGTCACCACAGGCAGAAGAAGGCAGGAGAGCAGGTTTCCAAATAACACAAATGGTTTAATAAGTGAAAATGAAAGTAAGTCATATCCAAAACATAAGTGACTAGACAAAGAGCAGACAGGACACAGAACAGACAGAAACTGCGGCTTATAAACACAGCAAACAGAGGAGTTAACGAGACTAATAAACGAGACACAGCTGAACTGAAGACACTAATCCAATGAGAAACTTTGACAACAAACTAAAAGGCGGGAAAACTAAATAAAGGAGGACATGTGACAAACCAAAGAAAAAGTGCAAAACTGAAGCTGACTCAGGGACTGGAGCGGAGTCTGGAGCGGATTGAGGGACTGGAGCGGAGTGTGGATCTGACTCAGGGACTGAAGACACTGGTTCTGACCAGAAGTCAATTAGCCATTGGTCCTCTTCAGATTCTGGTGAGGGCTCAGGTGTGGCAGCGGCCATCTTGCGACGAGGCTCTGGTTTGGTGGCGATCTTGCGACAAAGCTTTGGGATGACGGCCATCCTTATCGCTGGACTGAGGACTTGGGGAAGTGCAGGAGGACAGAAATGCACGTATCCATTGCAGGGATGTGTGGAGGGACCCGGTTTGAGGTGAGTTGGTAAGGCCTCGTGTGTTTCCGATGGGGCTGGATGAGGAGGATACTTATTTTTAACTTCATCAACTTCAAAAATTTAAATAGAGAATCAGATTAATAGACTCGACTAGGGAGAAATAACACATATGTTCGCTATAACGAGTAGTATCCTTATCCAGCCCCATCCAAAAACACACATGATGGCCAGGATGGTGGTGTGTTGGTTTGGTCCAGTCATCTGTCACGATGTGTGACCATGGGAGGAAGAAGGCAGGAGAAGCAGGTTTCAAAACGAACTCAAAGGTTTAATAATAACTTAAATGGCAGGTAAAGACATCCACAACAAACAGGCAAACACATCCAACATAGAACAGTGACTGGACAACTGAGGGAGGTGAGTGGTGTGCTTAAAAGTCCTGTGTGATGAGGTGCTGATGGGGAACAGGTGTGTGTGATTTGCTGATGGTGGAGTGAGTGCAGGTGAGGGCCAGGGAGGGTTTCCACAGAAAATTCAAGCATGCAGCAGTTTGTCTTTGCGTCATTACGTCACGTCTGTAAACAGAAAGAAGGAGTCCCAGCTAGTAGGCTATATCACGTGAGGATGCTGCTGGTAGAGGATCATTTATAGCCTGTTCTCGCAGCAGCTGGAATAATTAAACATCATTTTGATGGCGGATTGTAATCCAGAAACTGAAATCTACAGGTAACACTAATACCAGTGTTGGGTAAGTTACTTCAAAAAAGTAATTAATTACTAATTACTAATTACCTCATCAAAGTTGTATTTAAAATACTTTTCTAATTACTCTGTCTGAAAAGTAATTTAATTACTAAATAAGTAATTCAACTCATTACTAATTAATTCTTAAAATCCCTATAAAGCTTGACCGGATAGACAATAGAAAGGAAACTCTTTTAAATATGAGTCAAACATGGAATAGTTTAGCCTTTTATAGCTTTTTAAAACATTTTAGCTTTATTAAAACATACTATAATACTTAAAATTTCTTAGTAACAAATAGCATCGCTACAGAACAAAAACAGACAAAGAGGCACAACTTACAGACTGCAGCTTTAAATAGAAAACCATTATTTTGAATTGTAATAATATTCACAATATTACTGTTTTTCTCTATTTTTAATCAAATAAATGCAGGTTTGATGAACATAAAAGACTTCTTTCAAAAACATTAAAAATAGCAATGTGTCCAAACTTTTGACCGGTACTGTATCTCTATTCATTGTGTTCTTGCCAGCCTACATTTCACATTACAGGCCTGTAGGTGGCACTTGGGCTTCATTTAACCAACTATGGTTGTTTCCATTAAATGGTAAAGTGACGCAATTCAGTTGTAAAATGAACCAAACTGCAGATCAAGATCACTCCACAAATGCAAATTCTTCTGTCCATTCAGACTGTAAAGAACTGTACTCGTCGTCTATTTATTAGCCGTTTCAAGTTTGTTAAAGCATGAAAACAGACAGTGGCCGAATAGGCACAAATGCACATCAAAAAGTATTAGTTACAAATTACAAATACATACTCATCCAATGTATTTAAACAAAATATAAAATACTGCTATGAAAAATTAATTTAATTGAAATACAAGTAAGTGTCATTTGAAAATACAAAAATACAAACAAAATTTTCACAATCATTTGAAGTGTGAGAGTAACAGAGGAGTTAGATAAACATAAGAAAGTTGCTTTCAGTTGCTATATAATATCCAAAGCATTTGACAACTATAACAACTATTTAACAATAGCATTCAAGAAAGAAATGATACAGAATTGAATATTCAAATGTATACACACTGCACAGTCACATAATGTATATACTATAGATTATTAAATATAGAGTGATGATCCTAAATCCTAGATACTAAAGTTATTCAGTCAGGAGTAGTGAGTGATTTTCTGTTGTCTTTTGTTGCTTGATTAACATTTTGACTGAAAGCAGCAGGTTTATTAGGCTGCTGTCACTTTAAGAACGAATGCACGGACCGAATATACTGAAACACATCCAGTTTTCACCCAAACAGTTACATTAATTTAAGACACGATCGACTATGTTTTCACCCGCAATTAATCAGAATGATATTATCACTAGACATGCACGCCACTCTTTAGCTAGCAAGTCAGTTCACAAGTTCGAGCCTATTTGCGCTAATCTTCTGTCCTATAATGACATTCGGTGAATAATATCTGATAGTATATTTTACTAGATACTTTACTTTAAAGCAGTTTGACTGAGCACACAAGCAGCTTCTTGATTTGCTTCTGACCTTGTTCACACTGAGCATGCTGGAATGGATCCAACCAGATGTGTCACATGATTTGCTTGCATCTAGCCAAAAAAAAAAAAAACGGTGATAGGCTATTGTTAGTCCTAAAGTCTGGGAAGGTGATTTGTTCCAGAAACATTTTTTGTTATGCTGGTTGACAGTAAAACATTTCATGGGGTTTTGATCTGGATGATTATTAGGAACATGATTTGAGAGCTGAGATCAGATTGAACTATTGATCTGATCTCAATAGTCTTCTATTGAAGTCTAATTCTGTTGTTAAATTTGTGTCTGATTGTGATTTATGATGAGAGATCTTTATACACATTTATACTCTCCCTGTGTGTGTTTGTTCTTCAGGTCTGGAGTTTAACTGCAGTTTTAATCAGTCAGATCCCTGTTACGCAGCTCTGGGACACAAACTCAATCTAGTAGATACTAGTAGATATGACCTGAAGATACACAAGAGAACAAACAACTCATTTGATCCAGTTTGCAGAGTAAAGAATGGAAGGATAAGGGAGACTCAATGTGATCTTTTTAATAACAGACCTGAAGTGTCAGTCATTAATGGGACTCTGATAATAAACGGTGTGATCAGAGCAGATTCAGGGACTTACACTTTAAGACTTGAAGACTCATACGGCACAAAACATCTGCAGATCTTCAAGTGATTGTTGAAGGTACAGTAACTCTCTCATCAGACTCATTACAATCTCATGTTCTCCAAAGATCTCACTCTCATGCAAATCAATCAGATGAATCTCTGTGAAGGTTTTTATTCATGTAACACACAGTAAACACACTACATACTCCAGGAATATATGAGTAGTGTGGAAGGATGGCATTCTGCTGTGTTTGTCATGTGACTGTCACGTGTCCCTCCCTCCAGCTCCTATTGGCTCAGTGGAAGTGTCAATCATCTGCTCCTCCAGTGGGCTGATGAGGGCGTTCTGCTCCTCTGATGGAGATCTGCTCTCTTCAGCTGGACTCTGAATGGAGATCCACTGATGGATGGAAACATCATTGAACTGGATGAGGGAACTGATGGAAACATCAGCTGCAGCGTGAAGAACCACATCAGTCACCGACAGAAGACTGTTAGTGTAAAACACTGTCCTGGTGAGATGATTTCTGTTCATCTACAGATATCAACAACCCAATACAGATTAAATAACTAATTGATTGATTGATTGATTGGTGTGTCTGTGTTGTTTTCAGAGTCTGTGGTGTTTGTTCTGGTCTGGTGTTTTCAGCTGATGTTTCTGTTGGGTCTGTTAGGAGGTTTTCACATCTACATGAGACACACGTCAGGTCAGAGACATTTATCATCATCATTATGGATTTGACATGCAAATATTAAGAGTGTGAAGATGATGATGAGAATCTGATGCTTTTAGGAAAGAAACAGGAAGATCAACAAGTGAGAATGAGCAGATTTAGAGAAGGACATGAACACACAGCAAGATTGAGGAGAGCAGCAGCAGATCTCATCACATCTATGAGAAATCACTTCAGAACGGCCAAGACTTTCACATCCATCCAACATTTATTTTACACATCTGGAGTCACTCATTTATCATATCTGCTCTTGGTATTTTACTTGAGTTTGGGGTTTCAGTGGATTTTTTCATTTACGTTTTTCTTCTTTATCCGTGTCTCAGTTTTACGGTGTTTTTTTTTTTTGCTCTCTGTGGTTTTGAACTTCTGCTTGTATTTGCAGTTTTTTAGATGACTTTTAACATGTTTAGCCACATTTGTGTATTTTTCTTCACAAGATCTTTATCATTATAGAATATTGCTCAACACATCGTTCTTTAAGAATTGTAAATGGAGTGTGTTGAAATTATTACGATTACCTTGGTATTGAGTTAAATGAAAATAAAATCATTTGAAATAAAACTGTTTTTGATGCAAGCTCGTTTGATTTTTTTTTTTTAATATATTTTAATAAGCCCAGTCAATTTTCATTTTATTTCAGAAAGTGCATGAATCAAATTTAAACAAGTTTGCAATATAAAAACTTACATATATATAATATATATATATATATAATATATATATATATATATATATATACAGCTGGTATATACATTACAGCTGGTACGTCCTCCGATTCGTGCAGAGGCGATGAGGATTCCTGGTGCTGGGTAGCATAAGATTCCACTTCGGCCGGTGTTTCCAGAAGAGAGGTTGATCCACGATATGTCACCTTAATCGTAGCGGGGTAAATCATGAAGGAAGGAATCCCAAGCAGTGTGAGTCTTTTCCTAGCCTGCTTCATTTCACGTCTTTTCATGGCGGTTTGGTTACTGTAGTCGGGGAAAGAAAAGAAGCGAGCTGCTTTTGTGAAGTATTGGGCCGGCGGATCGGGCTCCTTTAAGAATCACGTTTCTGTCCTGAAAGCGTAGTAGTTTAAAGATCAGTGTTCGCGGGCCTTTCCTGTAGTTGTCACTAGTGTAGATACGATGCGCCCTTTCTATCTCGACTGATTTGTTTTTAAGCGAAGGAATCCACTGAGGTAGCTGTGTTTGCATGAAGCCCACTGGGTCGGTGTCCTCTTACCCTTCTCTAAGGCCAACGAGACGAATGTTGTGTTGAAGACTCTTGTCTTCCAGTCTCGCCATCTTGTCTTGTAGCATGTCTACGGCTAGCTTAACTTCGGCCGAATCCTGCTTTACTTTTCGAACCGCTGACTGGATGTTATCAAAGCTGTTACTGATTAACTTCATCTCTCTCTCCAAGAAAGATTCTTTCAGCAACAGGCTGAAATTCCTCTTTGAAGATTTCACGAACGATACCAAACTCAGGGAGCATATATGATTTATACCAAAGCTATAATTTTAACGGATGATTTATCAGTGCCGAGTAGGGGAGCTCCAAACTCAAGCGGCCATCTCTGTCAGTTTCTTTGTCAATCAATGCAATAACACACACACGTGTTTCCTGCACTCTTGTTCTTCTGTTTCCTTCACTTTGTCTCCACGCAGTGAACAACAAAACATCACAAGAAACAGAAACTGATCCAGCGTCAGTTCTGAAGCGCTGTGTGTTCATGTGTTTCAGTGAGAGAAACTTTGAGGATTTACTGACCGCTGAACAACAAGGATGAACGATCATAACAAGAGCTGAAGCAGAAGATCACCTAGTTGTGTTTTAGTGTCTGCTGGTAGATTTGATGAACTGACTCGTAACTACACTGTTAAGATCTCATTAAAGCTGTGACATCATAGAACAGGAATTATTTACATGTAACATATGTTAAATCGGTAACACTTTACAATAACAGTACATGAATAACAGTACATGAAATTTAAACAATTTATTATTGTCAGAATTTAAACTAGTGACATCAGCAGCTTCATTATAATCATTACTGAAAGGCACAGGATTAGTTTGTCATTATTTTCACTGATCCTCCTTATCAAACATATAAAATACTAAATACACTAATAATTTATCTTAAAAGGTCTTAATATGTTTTGTGACATTCTTTCCTATTAAACTAAACTTACTGTGACTTACAACAGTTCCTGAGGAATCGGTTCCCCAAAAAATAACCAAACAGGAAACATGAACTAAGGTCAGGGAATGTTTGCTGGGATCAGATTCAGAAGTTCACTCTCCATCCAGACGCAGGCCGTGATCATACTGTACCTCCATTCTCTGACTTTTTGAAAAGTCACACAAACATCACTTAACTGCTCAATACTTATTAGTTGTGTTAGTACATGTGCATTTGATAGTAAGTTAATGATAAATCATGAGCTGAATTGGTAAGTAGTTAACAGTGAATTAATTACAATGTGCCCCCTCAAGTAAAGTCATGACATAATTATGCATTAACCAAACATTATTTGATGTTAGTATATGGTTAGTTAATAATGAGTTAATTATGATTGTGCCCCCTCAAGTAAAGTCATGACATGATCCACTTACAAATCATTAACTAATAACGTTATATGAATAAACACTAAGAGTGCCATCCTTATTCCTTTACACCCCGGTGCAAAAAAACTAAATAAAATGTATTTGTATTTTATTTTTATTTATAATCAAACATATATGGACTTGAAAGCAAGCCATAAAAATACCTGTAAAGACACACATAAGGCACATTTACATGTAAAATCGGGCGCGTCCACAAGCTAATGCTAATCAAAGCATACATTTAAACGACAAAAATAAAATGCAGTTAATACTGCACATAACCTCCTGAAAACCCCAATAAAAACATACATGTAAATATGTCTTTAATTATTAATTCGGCTTACCAAACAACATCGGCTTACCAGTCAACATTTATTAGTTTAAAATGCCAACAATACAACAAACGCGCCAAGAGAACACCTAACGTGCGCCACTAATGAGTGTCCCGCCAGAAACAAACCCTACATACTTTAGTTCCGGGAATAAACTATGACAATTTAGCTATGACTAAATATAAATGAACAATAAAAATCAGAAAACGGTTTAGATCAAATTAAATTTATTAGTGGTAGTTAGTCTATTTCCACATTTGATTAGACAGATCTATGTGTATTAATGGCTAAATATCATGTGCCATTCCAATATTTGTAACACTCACAAAGCTGCAGATGGCAGATTATGATATTACAGTGTAAATTATGACAGTATTAAATCACGTTTAATTCAGAGTACTTCTTGTTTACTCTTATGGAGCCTGATTTATTTAGTTTACCCCTAAATGTTAAAGGTGCCCAAGAATGTTCTTTCACAAGATGTAATATAAGTCTAAGGTGTCCCTGAATGTGTCTGTGAGTTTCAGCTCAAAATACCCCATAGATTTTTTTAAATTAATTTTTTTTAACTGCCTATTTTGGGGCATCATTAACTATGCACTGATTTACACTCGGCGCCGCCCCTTTAAGACGCGAGCTTCCTGCCACACGAGCTGTAGACTATATTACAGCGCATTTACAAAGTTCACACAGCTAATATAACCCTCAAATGGATCTTTACAAGATGTTCGTCATGCATGCTGTATGCATGCTTCGAATTATGTGAGTATAGTATTTATTTGGATGTTAAAAGTTTTATTCTGAGTGAATTTGAGGCTGTGATCCGTGGCTAACGGCTAATGCTACACTGTTGGAGAGATTTATAAAGAATGAAGTTGTGTTATGAATTATACAGACTGCAAGTGTTTAAAAAATGAAAATAGCGACGGCTCTTGTCTCTGTGAATACAGTAAGAAACGATGGTAACTTAAACCACATTTAACAGTACATTAGCAACATGCTAACGAAACTTTTAGAAAGACAATTTACAAATATCAGTAAAAATATCATGCTATCATGGATTATGTCAGTTATTATGCTCCATCTGCCATTTTTCGCTGTTGCTTACCTAGTCTGATGATTCGGCTGTGTGCAGCTCCAGACGTTAACTGGCTGCCCTTGTCTAATGCCTTTTTATAATGTTGGGAACATCATGGGCTGGCATTATGCAAATATTGGGGCGTACACCCCCGACTGTTACGTAACAGTCGGTGTTATGTTGAGATTCGCCTGTTCTTCGGAGGTCGTTTAAACAAATGAGATTTATATAAGAAGGAGGAACAATGGAGTTTGAGACTCACTGTATGTCTTTTCCATGTACTGAACTCTTGTTATTCAACTATGCCAAGATAAATTAAATTTTTGAATCTAGGGCACCTTTAATTAATGCATTAATTATCAAACATGTATTAACGCGTAGTTAAGGCTTCTGTTTTCATGCATGAATCCTTATGACTCCGTAGTTAAGGATCATTTTTCATTATTCATGATTAGTTCATATCTAGTTCATGTTGAGGTAACTATTAATTCGGTATTAGTTCATGATTATTCATGTACTGTTATTGTAAGTGTTACCGTTAATCTAACACGCCAGTTGATAGAGCTATCAGTCAAATTTACAAATGTTACAAAAGTTTCAAATTTGAAATAGGAGACAGCAGATAACAAGTAGTAACAATAGTAAATTATCAAATTAACTTTAGTAAATGGCCAACTGTAACTCTTGTTTCATCTGCAGATGTCATAGTAACCAGGAAAGTGTCTTATTTTGACACTTACTAGTCAAACATTACATTATAGACTTACATTATTACTGTGTTTATTTTTATAAAGTTTATTTGACACAGGGGTGTCCAATCCTGCTCCTGGAGGGCCACTGTCCTGCAAGGTTTAGCTCCAACCCAACTTAAACACACCAGAACCAGCTAATCAAGGTCTCACTAAGCGCAACCACCCTCTGCACCGGTTCTGCTCTCCTGGAAGTGCACTAGAGATCACTTTTTTTCTGCCAGGACACGCTTCGCTGGCTCCTCTGTCCTCACTTCCCTTAATGGTGGGGCGGCACAGGGGTACTCTGAGGTTTCCCAGTTGCAGCGTGGTGGTTTTGTTATGCCCACAAAACGCCGCCACCTGGAGGAATCGTCCG
This sequence comes from Culter alburnus, assembly GCA_028476615.1. NCBI lineage: Eukaryota > Metazoa > Chordata > Actinopteri > Cypriniformes > Xenocyprididae > Culter > Culter alburnus. The sequence continues at coordinate 19,597 of JAOTNS010002477.1, forward strand.
TGGCTCCCATCCAAAGCTTGTAAGTTTACTTCATCTATGATGCCACCTCTGCCCTGCATGCAATGGCCAACCTGCAAGTCTACCAGGCAAAAACATTAAAAGATCTGTATGAGGGTATTCCAGACCCAGAGGTAATGCGGGAACTAGTTATCTAGGTTCTACTAAGTTTGGCAACTGACTATGGCCTTCTGGCTATCAAGGTTATGGCAGGCCCTGGGTCAGGCGATGTCCACACTTGTGGTCCAACAGCACTACCTATGGCTAAACTTTGCCAAGATGTGGGATGCAGAGAAAGTATGCATTCTCAATGCCCTCATTGCCCAAGGTGACACTTTTCAGCAACACCGTCAAGAACTTCACACAGCAGTTCTCGACAGTGAAGAAGCAGACGGAGTCTATTAAGCACATGTTGCCTCAGCATGGGTCTTCTTGCCTCATTGGTAGTGAGTCCGGCATTGGAACTTGCCTCCAGGCCCATTACTCATGGTGTGCCCATTTCAGGTGAGCCTTTGAAATCTGGCTAGTGCTCTGTATGTAGTGGTTCCCTAATGGTGACCTATTTCCCTATCTGTGAACTCTGTGTCTTCCCCTGAACAGAGCTAGGTCCTTCAACAGGATAGAAAAGAAACGTATATGCTTAGTTATTTTTTTGTGTCCTTGTGCAAGACATTCAGTGTCAAACAATGAAAAAAAAAGGAAAAAAAAAATGATGTGAACTTCCTCTTCTCTCAGAAGTGTGCAGTATTCTTAATATATCATGAGCACAGATGAGTGTCAGCAGATCTTGATTGTGTGACTGAAGCAGCATCTTCTCTCTTCTGCTGGATTATTGGGCTCTTCTGGACTCTAGAGAAATGAAGCTCATCTTTGGACTGATGCTGCTGAAAACTGCTGCATGTGAGTCGACTTTCAGATCAAACTCATCTAATGATGAAGCTCTGACAATAAAATACTGTAATATTACATGAAGTGTTTTCCAAAACATTCTGCAGGATCTAGTAATAGAGTTGTTGTTTTTAGTGTTTACACGTTTTGTTTAGTGCTTTAATAGTGTTTTCCTTGCAGTGTACAGTTAGTGGGATAATAATTGGTGAAATTGAAGAGTTTAAGTCCGAGTAAAAGTGTTCAGCATTTGTGTATTAAAGACCTATTAAATCGAAATTGGACTTTTATGTCTTAAAGTTCACTGTGGATAATAAGTCAGAAGTCCAAATTCAGCATATGTGTGTTTAGGACCCATTAAATCAAAATCTGACGTCTATGTCTTAAAGTTCACTATGGAAGACAGGCGTCCAAATTCATCACTCCAACTCTTATAAATCTCCCAGTGCAAACTATTACAGCTGTGCTTCCACTGATCCACTGTAAACCCGAACAGTACTACTAGCTTCAAAAGAGTTTTACATATATTATGTTAAATAATTGAAAAAATGAGAAACATTACATTTGGTTAACAATAGTTTTAAGTACAGTGGACTTAAACATTAAATAAAATGAAAATATTTCTGTTTGACTTAATTGTTGTTTATAATTATTGTTTACTTAAAAATTTAAGTTGCTTTAGTTACATTTTTTGAGGTAATCAGTGTCTACAAAAATTTGGAGTATTCTGAACTTATCAGGTTTTACAGTGTAGATTACAACATATTACTATATGGAGCTTACAGACTAAGCATTTTATTTTTTTAAAGTTTATCTGAAGTTCTATTCTATTATATTCTATACTGTTAATATACCTCATCATGTGGTTTGGATAGTGTTCACACACACACACACACACACAGCTCTCTGTCTAGCCTTGTCCAAATACGAACACGTGGTTTTTGCACTTGACCACTTGTCCTCTTACATGACGTATTTCCTGTATTTGGCTCAAGCGTTTAATTATTATTTTAAATACTTTGCATTTAAAAATACACTTCTAAATCGCTATGTTTACTATGTAGACAGAAGACACAATTTTAAAATTATGGTGTTTCTTTAAGTGATAAACAGCATTTGCAAATGTTGCACAAAATACACATAACCTACTCATCTTTGCATCAATAAAATGAGCAACACTTTATATTTTACTACCAAATGATATGTAATATATAATTAATTTAACTTACAGTCATATGTTTTCCCTGATATCTTGCGATTTCAGGGCATGTGAGTTCCCCAAACATAATGCATGATGGGATACGCTTAGCCTCAAATAGCGCTCAGAAGCGTAGTGTGGGTTTAGTGTGCATTAAGGGCACTGCACTTACTTCCTGCCGTGTGCACGAGCTCTCAAGTGGCCAAGACCACAAGTGTGGGTATTTGGACAAGGCATCTCTCTCTCTGTCTGTCTACCCACTCTGTTCATCTCTCTTTCCCCAATGTTCTCCATTTTCATATGTTCATATGCACTCATCTAGCCTACATTGTAATTGTTTTTAACAAACTAAACTTAATTTACAGTGTTCATCCAGTTGATTTGTCCAATGAATTTGAATGAACAATTTTTTTTTTTAAAATATCAAATTAAAATGAACTTCTGGAAGTAAGTAAAACTCAAAAATGTCCATGAATGCAAAAAAGAAACAAAATATAATGAGTTGAGATTTTCAGTGTATATGCTAGTGTACAGCTTAAAGTTACAAGATTAGGTTCTAGCAAATATATACACTTAAAACACCCCAGCAAATGGATCAAAAATCTTTCTCAATGATCCTATAAAATTATATGAATGTTTGTTAATATTTAAATTCCTGATGATAAAGATGTGTGTGTGTGTGTGTGTGTGTGTTGTGTGTGTGTGTGTGTGTGTGTGTGTTTTGTTCTTCAGGTGTGGAGCAGAACTGCTGGTTTAATCAGGGAAGTCCGTGTAATGCAGCTCTCGGAGACAAACTCAATCTGCTGATGATGGTGCCGGATACTAGTAAATATGAGCTGAAGATACAAAAGAGTATGAGCAGCACAGAAAAAGATCCAGATTGTAGAGTAAGGCATGGCAGGATAGAAGAGAATGAATGTAATCTTTTTAATAACAGACCTGAAGTGTCATTCAATAATGGGATTCTGATAATAAACGGTGTGATCAGAGCAGATTCAGGGACTTACAGATTGATACTCGAAGACTCAGACGGCACAGTAACATCTAGAGATCTTCAAGTGATTGTTGAAGGTACAGTAACTCTCTCATCAGACTCATTACAATCTCATGTTCTCCAAAGATCTCACTCTCATGCAAATCAATCAGATGAATCTCTGTGAAGGTTTTTATTCATGTAACACACAGTAAACACACTACATACTCCAGGAATATATGAGTAGTGTGGAAGGATGGCATTCTGATGTAATCTACTAATTCGATTTGATTTAGTTTCCATTTTAGTGTTAATATAGTTTTATAGTTTACAGTATTACTTTGAATTAGCTTTCATTTTTATATTTGTAGTTATGTTAATTTTAGTTTCATTTAATAATTTCATTCCATTATGTGCATTTTACTAGTTGTTTTTTTTTAATATTGCCATTTAGGTTTAATTTGTTTGTATTTCAGTTTTAGTTTTTTATTTCCAGTTAATAATTTTAGTGCTTAAACTTATTTCAGTTTAGTGCCAATACAACATTTCTAATTTTCATTTAGTTTGAGTTTTTCAACTAATATATATATTTCATCTTATTTCAGCTTAATTTCAATTAACAGAAATGTTTTTAATAGTTTTAGCAATACTAACCCTGTTTAACAGACAGACTGATTGATTGATTGATTGATTGATTGATTGATTGATTGATTGATTGGTGTGTCTGTGTTGTTTTCAGAGTCTGTGGTGTTTGTTCTGGTCTGGTATTTTCAGCTGATGTTTCTGTTGGGTCTGTTAGGAGGTTTTCACATCTACATGAGACACACGTCAGGTCAGAGACATTTATCATCATCATTATGGATTTGACATGCAAATATTAAGAGTGTGAAGATGATGATGAGAATCTGATGCTTTTAGGAAAGAAACAGGAAGATCAACAAGTGAGAATGAGCAGATTTAGAGAAGGACATGAACACACAGCAGAAGATTGAGGAGAGCGGCAGCAGATCTCATCACATCTATGAGAAATCACTTCAGAACGGCCAAGACTTTCACATCCATCCAACATTTATTTTACACATCTGGAGTCACTCATTTATCATATCTGCTCTTGGTGTTTTACTTGAGTTGGTGGGTTTCAGTTGATTTTTCTTCATTTAAGTTTTACGTTCTTGATCAGTGTCTCAGTTCCCTTTCGTGGGAACTATCGACGCTACGTCAGTGACGTGATGGGAATCCTCTGCATTTTTGTGTTCGTGAAGCACTATTGTATCTAACCAATGAGAGAACGCGACGTCAGAGGCGGGTGACGTCACGGACCGGAACCTATAAAGCATGCCCGGAAACAAAGAACGCTAGCTTCTGTTGTCTTCAGTAAGCGCTATTTGTATCTTGTCTGTCTTATTTACTGTTGTTTGTCTACCATCTCGCCAAAAAGTGATCTCTTCGTCTGAGGACAAGAGTTTCCAGAAAGTGAATAAGACACATACACATATATATATATATATATATATATAATGACGGAAAGCCAACGTTTCACTAAGTGTGCGCATCCCTGTCCGCGATTCATCGTGGCAGGGGACACACACGACATGTGTGTGAAGTGCCTGGGAGTTGAGCACGCACAGGCAGCTCTCGAGGGGGCTGTCTGTGTGCACTGCGAGCGGCTCACTCTCAGGACGCTGCGCTCACGCCGGGCGCTCTTTGAGGAGGGCGCCGCGGCGAGTGTTCCCCGCGGGTCTGGTCCCGCTGCTGCTGAGGCACAGCGAAGATTGCACTCGTGGGGTTCACAGATGGATCTAGCAGAGGGGGGAGAGACGGGCTCTGCCTTATCGCTCCCCTTACCTGCTAGATCTAGTGTCTCTCCTTTGATGGTGGAAGCACACGCTGCGGTTTCTTCCCCTCAGAGAGAGGCACCGGCACTGAATATATCTTCCTCCGAGGAGGTTGATGTTGAAGGTGTCGAGGGTGGTGATGAGGGACCGTCATCCTCATCTCCAGCCCATGAGGAGCTTATGGAGGTAGTGACCCGGGCAGTAGAGAAACTGAATATAAGCTGGCCCGTGGAGGAAAGCGTTCCTAAGATTAAAAGCAAGTTAGATGAACGCTTCCTCCCAGCTAGGTCACTACCCCGCGGGGACTGCCGTTCTTTCCCGACCTCCACACCGAGGTGTCGAGGTCGTGGAATAGACCCGTGCAGTACCGTGTCTTCAGCCCACAGACATCAATGTACAGCAACATCACTGGGCTGAAGCAACATGGTTATGGGGCGATGCCTCAGGTTGAGGAGACGCTTGCGGGCTATCTCTCGCCTGAGTCGGCATCGTCCCTGAAATCCCCGACGTTGCCCACCAGACCTCTAAAGCAAACATCGAATCTGGTGGGCAAGGCTTATTCGGCAGCGGGTCAGGCTGCGGCATGTCTGCACACAATGTCTATATTGCAGGCATACCAAGCTGATCTGCTGGGGGAAATTCATGAGAGTGGGGAGGTTACTTTTGAGGCCATTCAAGAGCTGAGGAAAGCCACAGATTTAGCTCTCCGTGCCACCAAGGAGACGGCCAAGTCAGTAGGCCGCTCTATGGCAGCCCTGGTGGCCACGGAGAGACATCTGTGGCTCAATCTGGCCGACATTAAAGATAAGGATAAGCATATCCTTATGGATGCGCCGCTTTCCTCCGAGGGCCTGTTCGGCGACGCGGTTAACACTGTCGTCGACAGGTTCGAGGAGGCAAAGAAACAGAAAGCGGCATTTCAGAGATTCCTCCCCCGTAAATCTCATCCCCCTGAGGCTGCTGGGCGGGGGCAGCCTCAGCCGATAGCCGGCTCCTCGGGACACAGGTCCCAGCAAAAGGCTAGTGTGGCCGCCCGTGCTCCCCCGCGGAAAGCTTGGGGACCGGAGCGTGCTGCACAGCCGAAGCCTTCCGGGGGTAGGGCGGATCTGAGGACCGTCATTATTTCCCGGAAGGCTTCCCAGAAGAAATCCTGACGCTCATGGGCCAGGGTTTCTGAGGGCAGCCCCCTCCGAAGGGGTTCGACGATTAATTTCTATCGTTCCCCATCGGTGCCCTCAAGGGACTGTTCTGCCAACCCTGCCACCCAGTGTGCGACAGGGCGCAGCAGTCCCTGTCGATCCTCCGAGGAGGGTCGGCCAGCACGTGATTCGCTTATCTGCCGGTGCGCCGCGTCAGATAAACGAGCCAAGTGCTCAAAAAACACCAGAGACCAGTCTCGAGAGGCTGGTTCCCTTAGTAGAATTTTTGGGGAATGGAAACGTCTTCCGAATATTTCGAAATGGGTGCTGCTCATGGTAGAACAGGGTTACAGAATTCAGTTCGGTTCTCGTCCGCCCAGGTTCAGTGGAGTGATTCACACAGTGGTAGCTCCAGAGCAGTCTCTGGTAATGGAACAAGAGGTTACGACGCTTTTGCAAAAAGGGGCTATAGAACGGGTTCCCTCTCCCAGCAAAATGTCGGGCTTTTACAGCCGCTACTTCATTGTTCCAAAGAAGGATGGGGGATTGCGTCCGATTATAGATCTTCGTATACTAAATCGATCTAAAGAAGTTGAAGTTCAAGATGCTTACACTCAAACAGATTATTCCACAGATCAGATCCGAGGACTGGTTTGTGGCGATAGATCTGAAGGACGCATATTTTCACATTTCCATCCATCCTTCTCACAGGAAGTTCCTCAGGTTTGCTTTCGGGGGCAAAGCATACCAATACAAGGTTCTTCCCTTTGGCCTATCTCTATCACCCCGCACGTTCACGAAGTGCGTGGATGCAGCCTTGGCTCCTCTGAGACTCCAGGGCATCCGCGTGCTGAACTATATCGACGATTGGTTGATTTTAGCTCAAACAGAACGTCTGGCAGCTCAACATCGAGATGTTGTGTTGTCGCACATGAAGAAGCTTGGGCTGAGGCTCAACGCCAAGAAAAGTGTGCTGGTTCCGAGTCAGGTTGCCAACTATCTTGGGGTAATCTGGGATTCGATCACGATGCGGGCGCAATTGACTCCCGCTCGTGTGACTTCCATTCTCGGGGCCGTGAATGGGGTGAAGTTAGGCCGGTCACTCACTGTAAAACAGTTTCAGAGACTGTTGGGTCTGATGGCAGCTGCGTCCAACGTTGTTACTTTTGGCCTTCTGCACATGAGACCCTTACAGTGGTGGCTCAGGACCAAGGGGTTTTTCTCGAGGGGAAATCCTTTTCGCATGATCAAAGTCACGCGGCGGTGCCTTCGTGCTCTGGTCATGTGAAAAAGCCTTGGTTCCTGTCCCAGGGACCCGTGTTGGGAACTTCATGTCGTCGCGTAATGCTTACGACAGATGCGTCCCTCACGGGCTGGGAGCGATCATGAGTGGTCGCTCAGCTCAAGGTCACTGGGAGGTACACCAGCTCTCCTGGCACATAAATCGGCTGGAGATGCTGGCAGTGTTTCAGGCTCTGAAGCACTTCCTCCCCGACCTGAGGGGCCACCATGTGTTGGTTCTGACAGACAACACTACGGTGGTCTCCTACATAAATCACCAAGGGGGATTGCGGTCTCGTCCACTATGCAAACTGGTCAGCCACATCCTCCTGTGGACCCAAGGGAAATTACTCTCGCTAAGGCGGCGTATTCCGGGTATTTTGAATATGGGGGCGGACGCTCTGTCGAGGCAGAGCGCGAGTCCGGGGAATGGAAGCTTCACTCCCGAGTAGTGGAGCTCATATGGAGAACATTCGGTCGAGCGGAAGTCGATCTTTTTGCCTCAGAGGAGTCAACTCAATGCCCTCTGTGGTACTCTCTGAGGCATCCAGCTCCCTTGGGGTTGGATGCCATGTTACAGACGTGGCCGAGGCGACGCCTGTATGCTTTTCCCCCAGTCTCTCTGCTCCCGGGGGTTCTGGACAAAGTCCGTCAGGAAGGGGTAGACCTGATATTGGTGGCTCCTTTCTGGCCAACGAGAATATGGTTTGCGGACCTAGTATCGCTTCTTCACGGCTCTCCTCTGGAGCTTCCAGTCAGACAGGATCTCCTGTCCCAAGCGGGCGGCATGATCTTTCATCCCCGTCCAGAAATGTGGAAACTGTGGGCCTGGCCTCTGAGGGGGCAAGGCTCATAGAATCTGGTCTCCCAACCGAGGTTGTGGAGACCATCCTTCAGTCCAGAGCTCCATCTACAAGGAAGCTTTATATGTATAAGTGGAAGGTTTTCTCTACATGGTGTAGTCATCATAGGGTGGACCCGGTCCACTCATCTGTCAGCTATGTGCTTCAATTCCTTCAAGAAAAGCTTTCAGAAGGCTTAACTCACTCCACATTAAAAGTGTACGTGGCTGCTATTTCAGCCTATCATGTTCCTATGGGTGGTGTCTCGGTAGGTCGAGACCCCTTAGTTGTTCGCTTCCTTCGTGGCGCACTGAGGCTGAGGCCTTCAGTGCGCCCAAATCTCCGACCTGGGACTTAGCCATTGTGTTACAAGGGTTGGCTGAGGCGCCCTTTGAACCTTTGGAAGATGTGTCAGATAAAATGCTCACATTGAAGACTGTTTTTACTGGCCATCTCATCCTTGAAAAGGATAGGTGACCTTCAAGCTCTTTCGGTTCTACCATCATGTTTAGAGTTTGCACCAGGCATGGTTAAGGCCTTTCTACATACAAGGCCTGGTTACATTCCTAAGGTCCCCACTAGGGTCCCAGGTCCTATCGTTTTGGAGGCCTTTTATCCCCCTCCGTTCACTAAACCGGATCAGGAAAAACTTAATCTGCTGTGTCCTGTGAGGGCATTGGACGCTTATGTTCACAGAGCTGCCCTGTGGAGAAAATCAGACCAACTATTTGTATGTTATGGGTCCCCGAGTCGAGGGGGCCCAGCGTCCAAGCAGAGGATGAGTAAATGGGTGGTTGAGGCCATCTCATTGACGTATAAAGCCCTGGGGCGTCCGTGCCCCTTGGATGTTAGGGCACACTCAACAAGAGGTATGGCTGCTTCAAGAGCTCATATGTCAGGGGTTCCCTTGGCTGACATTTGTGGTGCTGCTGGATGGTCATCCCAGCACACCTTCATCAGATTTTATAATCTTATGTGAATAGAACTCCGGGTTTTGGTTTTACAAGATAGTAGCCAGGCACCTGGAGGCTCGGCGTAGTTGGGACAGCGTTCCCATCACGTCACTGACGTAGCGTCGATAGTTCCCACGAAAGGGAACGTCTTGGGTTACGAGTGTAACCCTTGTTCCCTGAGTAAGGGAACGAGACGCTACGTCACGTTGCCGTACCTCCAGCATGCCTGGAGCGCTTACTTCAGACATATCACAGAAGCTAGCGTTCTTTGTTTCCGGGCATGCTTTATAGGTTCCGGTCCGTGACGTCACCCGCCTCTGACGTCGCGTTCTCTCATTGGTTAGATACAATAGTGCTTCACGAACACAAAAATGCAGAGGATTCCCATCACGTCACTGACGTAGCGTCGTCTCGTTCCCTTACTCAGGGAACAAGGGTTACACTCGTAACCCAAGACGTTTTGCGGGTGTCTAATGTTTTGCTCTCTGTAGTTTTAAACTTCTGCTTGCAATTGCTGTTGTTTTTTTTTTTTAGCAGACTTAACACATTTAGCAACACCATATGCATTTTTCTTCACAAGATCTTTGACTTTATAGAATATTCCGAAACACATTGTTCCTTTAGAATTGTAAATGAAAACTGTGTATTGAGTTGAATGAAAATAAAACAATTTGAAAGTAAACTGTTATTGCAGTCAAGATGCAAACATTTTATTTCACAAAGACCACATGAATCAAATTTAAACATGTTTGCAATATAAAACAATCAATAAATCTAAATAGATATCAAATTATAAAACTAACTGTGATAAATGAGTCCAGCTGTAACTTGTTTCCTCCTGCAGATATCGCTAAACTAAGAAAGTATATAAAGTTTGCCCTGTCCAAATACCCACACTTGTGGTCTTGGCCACATGAGAGCTCGTGCTCTCAGGAAGTAAGTGTGCAAGACTGTCCCTTATGCAGTGCCCTTAATGCACACTAAACCCACACTATCTCAGCTGAATCCCAAATGGCACACTTCTATGCACTTTAAGTCTTGTGGACTTATAATGGCTGCTGCGTGCACGTGTCCATTAAGTCCACGAGACCTAGGGTGTCCCATTCATCATTTTAGGTTTCATAAGGATGCTCGCGAGCGCGCCCTCGATGCACACTTCAGCTGAGCCGGCAAGTTTGCGAGCTGTGGGGAAGACTTTACCCGGCAGTCAAAGCGCCATTACATCACGAAAGTGTGGACTCAGAGTAAGACCATAAGGGTTTAGGGTGCCATTTGAGATTCAGCCGTTAAATACTGCTTTGGAGCAGTATTTGAGGCAAAGTGTATCCCATCATGCCTTATGTTCGGGAACTCACATGCCCTGAAATCGCGAGATGTCAAGGAAAACATTCGACTGTAAGTTAAATTGATCATATATTACATAGGCTATAATTTGGTAGTAAAATATAAAGTGATGCACATTTTATTGGTGCAAAGATGAGTGGGCTATGTGTATTTTGTACATCATTTGCAATTGCTTTTTATCACTTAAAGGGGTGGTTCAGTGAGATTTCACTTTTTTAACTTTAGTTAGTGTGTAATGTTGCTGCTTGAGCATAAACAGTATCTGCAAAGTTACAGCACTGCCGCTGAAAGTTCAATGCAAACGGAGATATTGTCTTTTAAAGTTTAATGCCTACAAACACAGCCGGTTTTGGACTACAATGGGTTGGTGACATCATAAACCCTGCAAAACACGCCCCTGGGAACATGCAACAAAGTGGGCGAGGCCATGTGGTGCAGCATAATGAAAGCGGAAGAGTTGTGTACACCAGACGAGAGCGGCCACAATCTACACGAGTTCAATGCTGGATTTGCACAAAGGCTATTACTGAAAGATGGAGCAGTTCCCACTTTAAAAGCAGAAGCTGCTGTTTACTAGTTTTATTGTTTGTACATGTCTTTTAAACGTATAGTTCTGTTGCCATTTTTTGGTTGCATCAAGGACATACAAAGAGCAACTAATTTTTGCTTCGCTAGCCAGTTAGCTAAATTCTACAAACACCAACAAACGTCTATGTTCATAGACAAACAGTTGTTCATGCTATAAATTAAACGCTACCTTTACAAAAATGCTACTACTCAGTCATGTATTCGGCTACAGTAAAGCTTTAATCAGGATAAAACTGTATATTAAAAGCTAACAAACAGCAGTGACAGCACATCTAAACACTTTGACACAAATACAAAATGAAATAGCATTCATAAACGTCCTTTAAAAGCCGTGATTGCGATTGACCCTCTTCATCTGGGTCTGATTCGGGCTCAGTTTGATACAACAATATAGACGCCATTATTTACATTGCCACTGAAGCAACAGATGGTAAGGGGCGTGTTGTTTCCGGACGCTTCAGTGAATCACGATACACTGGGCCAGCTACCAACCTGCTGACCAATCTGTGCACATTGTGTAATTTGGAGGGAGTGGCTTCATAGAAGCAGGAAGTCAAACGAGCCGACCATCGACTGGTCCGTGGAGAAAAGCGACACAAGACCGAAAAGCAAACTCGATGAGCGCTTTCTCCCAGCTAGGTCACTACCACAGCGTCGGGGTCTGACGTTTTTTCACGATCTCCACACCGAGGTCGTCCAGTTCAATATCGTGTTTTCAGCCCCCAAACATCCACATATAGTAATATTACGGGGCTGAAACACCACGGCTATGGGGCGATGCCTCAGGTAGAAGAGACGCTTGCGAGCTATCTCTCGCCTGAGTGAGCATCGTCCCTCAAGACCCCGACACTGCCCACTAAGCCCCTAAGAACAACATCGGGCTTGGTGGGCAAGGCTTATTCGGCGGCAGGTCAGGCGGCGGCTTGTTTACACACCATATCAATATTACAAGCCTACCAAGCTGACCTGCTGGGGGACATCGATGAGAGCGGGGAAGCGACATTTGAAACGGTGCAGGAAATCCGTAAAGCCACAGATCTTGCTCTCCGAGCCACCAAGGAGACGGCCAAGTCAATCGGCCGCTCTATGGCAGCCCTGGGGGCCACGGAGAGGCATCTGTGGCTGAATCTATCTGATATCAAGGATAAAGATAAAAATGTCCTCCTGGATGCACCGCTGTCTCCTGCGGGCCTGTTCAGCGATGCTATGTCATCAGTCGTCGACAGGTTCCAGGAGACACGTAAACAGTCAGCAGCCTTCCAGAGATTCCTTCCCCGCCACATTAATCCCCCTGAGACTGCTGGGCGGGAGCAGTCTCGGCCGGTAGTCAGCTCCTCTGCTCGTAGAGAGCAACAAAAAGCCAGCGTGGCCACCCGTGCTCCCCCGCAGAGAGCTTGGGTGCCGGGGCGGTCAACGCAGGCGAGGCCTTCCAGAGGTAGAACGGATCTGAGGACCGTTATTATCGCTCGGAAGGCCTCAAAGAAATCCTGACGCCAGTCGTCCAGGGTTTCAGAGGGCAGTCCCCTCCGGAGAGGTCCTGATATTAAAACACCAAGTGTCAGCGCCTCTACGGTGCCCTCAAGGGGCCGTTCTGCCAACCCTGCCACCCATTGTGCGACAGGGCGCAGCGGTTCCCACCGATCCTCCGAGGAGGGTCGTCACTTGATTCGTTTGTCTACCGGTGCGCCAGTCCAGACCAATGAGCCAAGTGCTCAAAAAACACCAGAGGCCAGTCTCGAGAGACTGGTTCCCTTAGTAGAATTTATGGAAGAATGGAAACTTCTCCCGAATATTTCGAAATGGGTGCTGCATATTATAGAACAGGGTTACAGAATACAGTTCGGTTCTCAACCGCCCAGGTTCAACGGGGTTCTTCCCACAGTGGTAACCCCAGAGCAGTCTCTGGTTATGGAACAAGAAGTTATGACACTTTTGCAAAAAGGAGCTATAGAAAGGGTTCCTCCTCCCAGCAAGCTGTCAGGGTTTTACAGCCGTTACTTTATCGTTCCAAAGAAGGATGGAGGGTTGCGTCCCATAATCGATTTACGAGTGCTAAATCGTTCTGTACAAAAACTAAAGTTCAAAATGCTTACACTCAGACAGATTGTCCCACAGATCAGGTCCGAGGACTGGTTTGTGGCGATAGATCTGAAGGACGCATACTTCCACGTATCCATCCATCCTTCTCACAGGAAGTTCCTCAGGTTTGCTTCAGGGGCGAAGCTTACCAATACAGGGTTCTTCCATTTGGCCTATCCCTATCACCCCGCACTTTCACGAAGTGCGTGGATGCAGCTCTGGCTCCACTGAGACTCCAGGGCATCCGCGTACTGAATTACATCGACGATTGGTTGATATTAGCTCAAACAGAGCAGCTGGCAGCTCAGCATCGAGATGTTGTTCTGTCACACATGAAAAAGCTTGGGCTGAGGCTCAATGCAAAGAAAAGTGCATTGGTTCCGAGTCAAATGACCAACTATCTAGGGGTAGTTTGGGATTCCACCACGATGCGGGCTTATCTGTCACCTGCTCGTGTGAATTCCATTCTCGGAGCCGTGAATGGGGTAAAGATAGGCCAGTCACTCACTGTGAAACAGTTTCAGAGACTGTTGGGTCTGATGGCAGCTGCGTCCAACGTGATACCTTTTGGCCTGCTGCACATGAGACCCTTACAGTGGTGGCTCAAGACCAAGGGGTTTTCTCTGAGGAGAAACCCTCTCCACACGATCAAAGTCTCGCGGCGATGCCTTCGAGCTCTGGCCGTGTGGAGGAAGCCTTGGTTCTTGTCCCAAGGTCCTGTGTTGGGGACTTCTCGTTGTCGCGTAATGCTTACGACAGATGCTTCCCTCATGGGCTGGGAGGGTGATCATGAGTGGTCGCTCGACTCAGGGTCTCTGGGTGGACCATCAGCGTTCCTGGCACATAAATCGGCTGGAAATGATGGCGGTATTTCTTGCATTAAAATACTTCCTCCCAGACCTGAGGGACCATCACGTGTTGGTCCGCACGGACAACACGACGGTGGTCGCTTATATCAACCACCAGGGGGGTCTACGGTCTCGCCAACTATACTACTTGGCACGTCAGATCCTCCTGTGGTCCCAGGAGAAAGACAGGGGCAGGGGCCGAGGCCCGGGGAGTGGAGACTCCACACCGAGGTGGCGGAGCTCCTATGGCAGAAGTACGGTCGAGCGGAAGTCGATCTATTTGCTTCAAAAGAGTCAACTCAGTGTCCACTATGGTACTCTCTAACGCACCCAGCACCTCTAGGGCTGGATGCCATGGTGCAGACATGGCCGAGGCTACGTCTGTACACATTTCCAAAACATGACCATGACCATAGACTAACACTCACCAAACAGCAGGTTACACTAACAAGCTAGACAAGAGAACAATGGTAACATGAGGGCTTAAAGGGCCCAAGATGCTTTTTCACAAGATGTAATATAAGTCTAAGGTGTCCCCTGAATGTGTCTGAAGTTTCAGCTCAAAATACCCCATAGATTTTTTAAATAAATTTTTTAACTGCCTATTTGGGGCATCATTAACTATGCACTGATTTTTTCAGCGCGCCGCCCCTTTAATTCACGTGCTCCCTGCCACACGAGCTCTCGATTATATTACAGCACATTTACAAAGTTTACACAGCTAATATAACCCTCAAATGGATCTTTACAAGATGTTCGTCATGCATGCTGTAGCATGCTTTGAATTATGTGAGTAAAGTATTTATTTTGATGTTATATTTGATTCTCTATGATTTTGAGGCTGTGCTCCGTGGCTAAAGCTAACATTACACACTGTTGGAGAGATTTAAAAGAATGAAGTTGTGTTTATGAATTATACAGACTGCAAGTGTTTAAAAATGAAAATAGCGACGGCTCTTGTCTCCGGAATACAGTAAGAAACGATGGTAACTTTAACCACATTTACAGTACATTAGCAACATGCTAACGAAACATTTAGAAAGACAGTTTACAAATATCACTAAAAATATCATGCTATCATGGATCATGTCAGTTTATTATGCTCCATCTGCCATTTTCGCTGTTGTTCTGCTTGCCTAGTCTGTTGATTCACCTGTGCAGATCCAGACGTTACTGGCTGCCCTTGTGTAATGCCTTTCATAATGTTGGAACATGGGCTGGCATATGCAAATATTGGCGTACACCCCGACTGTTACATAACAGTCATGTTATGTTGACATCCGCGTATTTCCGGAAGTCTTTTAAACAAATGAGATTTACATAAGAAAGAGAAAGCAATGGAGTTTGAGACTCACTGTATGTCATTTCCATGTACTGAACTCTTGTTATTTAACTATGCCAAGGTAAATTCAATTTTTGAATCTAGGGCACCTTTAAATACATGAAATTGGGGAACACATGACAACAGCAGCCAATGGGCAAGTGACACAAGGAACAAAGGAACCAATGACAGAACAGAACTGAGAAACCACATGACCATAACCAACGAATCAGCACATGACACATTGACTAAGGGAGCACATGAGGAGCAAGGGAAGCATGACACAAACTGCATGAACAAAATGAAAAAAAATAAAAGACATTAAATCATAAACATAAAATATGAACATGAAAACAAGAACATGAACCAACGCCCAGCAGAGGGTCCTGGTGCAGTGGAGGACCTTGGCCTTGAAGCAGTGGTGGACCTAGAACCTAGACACCCCCCCCAAAAAAAAAAATTCTACAGAGGAAAATTGGGCAGATAATGGCTGGATACTCTAACATGGCGGCCATGACATGGAGAGGCTCTAGCGCGGCAGCTATGACGTGGAGAGGCTCTGGCGTGGCGGTCGTGACGTGGAGAGGCTCTGGCGTGGCGGTCGTGACGTGGAGAGGCGTGGCGTGGCGGTCGTGACGTGGAGAGGCTCTGGCTGGCGTTCGTGACGTGGAGAGGCTCGGGTCGGGTCGTGATGTGGAGAGGCTCTGGCGTGGCGGTCGTGACGTGGAGAGGCTCTGGTGTGGCAGCCGTGGCATGATGAGGCTATGGAGTGGAGTGGAGTGGAGTGCTGAGGCTTTGTTCACAGGGTTCACAAACTTTTGAATGGGGTTATTTTAATAATTTTTACATTTTTTGTAAACATCTTTTATGTAAAATATCTTACTCAGGACAGTACTAAATAAAAAATAACATGCATTTTGTATGATCTCTCTTATTTTGTTAAAATTATTCACATTTTCACAGATTCTGCAAGGGGTTCCCAAACTTTTTCATGCAACTCTAAGTGTTTATATGTTTACGTGTGATTAGTGTTTTATAGTGTTTTCTTAACAGTGTACAGTTTGTGTAATATTAATGAGAGAGATGGAGTTTAAGTCACAGTAAAAGAGTTACCCATGAAACCAAAATTGGACTTTGTCTTAAAGTTTACTATGAAAATACTAAGTGCAGGCATCCAAATTCATCACTCCTATTCTTCTTATAAATCTCCCAGTACAATCTATTACAGCTGTGCTTCCACTGAAATTACAATAAATAACTTTGAGTTTGCAAACTAAGTTAGCATTTTATTTTTAAAAATTTATCTGCAGTTGTATTCTATTCTATTCTGTCACTTTGTTCAGTGGTTTTGACATGGTTTTCCGCTGTTTCCTCTCTCTCACCGCTCTCTCACCGCTCTCTCACACACACTCTCTCTCTCTCTGTCTGCCTATCCACTCTGTTCTTCTCTCTTTCCCAAATGTTCTTAGTTTTCTCATATCTCTATCATTGCGCTCATATATATATATATATATATATATATATATATATATATATATCTTCTTAGTGTACTCCTCAAAGATACAATATTACTTTTTTTTAAAATATAGACGTGCAATATGCACACTTAAAGGTGCTGTATGCAATCCCCCAGAATTATTGTTAAACACTGTTGATATTTAAAATCAACCCAAACAAACCCACATCTCTCTTCATTGCTCTGCCTCCAAAATTCACAAACCACAAAACCAATGATACTCACATATGGAGCAGAAACAATGCAACCTTGGCATCCATTTTAAGGCCATCCTGCGTAGGTCTCTCCAGTGCTGAAGAGCTTTTCTGGTTAACAAATAAAAAAAATGATTTTAATAAGGTATTAGTAAATGTTGAATTTAACATTAACTACGATTAATATTGCTGTAGACATATTGTTTGTTCTTAGTTAATGTTTACAAAAGTAGCTAACTAATGTTAACTAATGAAACCTTATTGTAAAGTGTATAAATATCTGCTCTTGATCTTTTAATTTTTGCGTGTCTGTTTTTTGCTCTCTGTGGTTTTGAACCTGAATTTGCAGTTTTTTTAGATGGATATTAACATGTTTAGCCACATTTGTGTATTTTTCTTCACAAGATCTCTGTCATTGTAGAATACTGCTAAACACATCATTCTTAAAGAATTGTAAATGGAGTCTGTGTTGAAATTAAGATCAACTCGGTATTGAGTTCAATTAAATTAAACTTTTTCCTATCAAAAGCTGCAAGCTTGTTTGATGTTTTTAAAGCAATTTAAATTAATATAGTAAATTTTTATTTTAATTAACAGAAAGCACACATTAATCATACTTAAACATATTTGGAATTTTGCAACATAAAAACAAATTTAATTAAAGCTGCAAGCAGCGTTGAGAGGGCCCTCGCACCCGGGCTCACCACCACCCGTTGGCCTCAGGAAAACAGTGAACAGTGGGCGCGAGTGAATACAGGAGAATTATGCCAAAGTCATTTCGAAATGCCACACTTCCTGCGGCCAACCGGTGGCGCTTTGACCGTAACTGAATTTTGCCATGTTGATGTCTTCAGGCCAGGACTATTATCGAACATGTGAAGTTTGGAGCGATCGGACATTGTATTCTAGTTACAACAACTTCTGTTTCTTTCGTGGCGTTACTCGCATACTTAGCACTCAGCCAAGTGGGTTGCATATTTAACGTGTCTCTAGCATGTTTTGGGTACTTCGTGGCATAATGAAATGTGACTCTGGTAGTGAATTACATCGTGAAGCATGCCACTGTCTGTTTGCCAGCATGGCGCTAAGACTAACTAAATATTGTCATATAGATGTCTTTAGGCCAGGACTCTTATCACACATTTGAAGTTTGGAGCAGATCAGACATAGTTATACCCTGAGTTACAGCGCTTCCTCTTTCATGGCGAAACATCAGACTTTGTCATCCGCCACGGACAACGCCCTTCACGAAACCAAGATCTTTGTATTTATCCTCGCTAAGGTCTTAAGATTAGACTGATAACATTTGATGTTGATCTGGTTAAATCTCTATGCGAGTTAATCACAGCGTAAAACATGTCATTTCCTTTGCCTGCAGGTGGCGCTATGACTGGAACTGAATATTGTTATGAAGATGTCTTCATGGTCAGACTCTAATTAAGCATGTGAAGTTTGGGGCAGATCGGACATTGTTTGTCTGAGTTACAACAACTTCCTGTTCATGGCGAAAACATCAACTTTGTCAGCCGCCACGGACACGCCCTTCAGTGAAACTCTAAATCTTCGCAATTTACGTCACAAAGGCCTTTAGATTAGACGACCAAAATGACATTGATCTGATTAAATCTCTAGGAGAGTTCGTTAAAGTACAAACGTCTGGAAAATGCAAAAACGGTGAAATTAATTCAAAATATCTGACTTCCTGTTCATTTCGGATTTCGCTCCAAGAGATTTTTGTAGGTATTGGGCTGAAAATGTTGTGTACCGAATTTCAAACCCTAGTGTAATGTAGCGAGCGGGCTGTACGTTAGATGGCGCTATCGAGCCATTTGCCACTCCCAATTCCGAACCCATAACAGACGTAAATTTTCACCACTTCTGACTCTTGCTGCAAAGTTTCGGTGAGTTTTTCGAGGCACGTTTAGGCCCTCTCAACTGCGATTCGACTGTTGGAGAATAAGAGAGAAGAAGA
>JAOTNS010002478.1:0-99196 GCA_028476615.1 Culter alburnus
ATAAGTTGAATTTAATAGTAACTTTGCTAGCATACTGCCACATTTGGCTGCAGCAAAGTAATTTATAGTTAAAAAAGTTTTATCATTAACCGTCCTAATAACTTCTGCTTCACTTCGAAAGTTTAAACAACTGGACCTGATTCTACAGTTTTTAGTGTGTTGAAGTAAGACTCTTCCGCTCTTATTAATTAACTTTTCTACTTACCGAGTTGAAAATCGCCAATGGACCTGGGATCGCGATCGCGCCATACAATGGAGTCACAGCGTTATTAATTTCAGGAATTTTAATACATAAATACATAAATAAATAAACAGAATTGATTAATCGAACACAAGCAGATCTAATATTATTTTCAATACCAGCGTCCTAAAAATACATTATCCAGCATGCACCCTAATTAGTCACTTACCCTGTGACCAGAAAAACGCTTAAATTCTTACTACACGCACCGTGGAGCGTTGTTAAAACTCACTCTGATGCTGTTTACCTGCAGTTGAGCGTTGTTTGGTAAAATCACCTCTGATGCTGCTTTACCTGCAGTGGGGCGTTGGTTAAACTCAACCGCTGAATGCTGTCGCAACCGATGACCGTTTTAACTAACGTTGTTCATTCTGGAAACGCTCCCCTTTTTTCAGAGGGGCACTTTAAATCAGACTGCGAGGGATTTTAACATTAAAAAAACAGTGGGTGGCCAGATAAAGATGATATGGGGGCCGCCATTTGACACACTCGGCATAGATCATTTATGTAGCCTATTCCTATCTATTCTTATTTATTGTAGTCTCGATCCATCCACAGCAGACAACGGGCTGTGGTGTGTTTACCCAAGACGTCAAATTTCAACGCCGCAGGCTCCGGTTCAGAGTCCATGAAAGTGACGACCTGCCCTGCGCGTTGAAGAAATGACGCCAAGGGGGTACCAAGTGCGTAATATTGAGCCAAGGGTCCTGACCAAGGTCCAAGTGACGAGTTGGGGAGTGAGAACGTGTTGGTTAATGCTAAACACTGGTTCTGAAGATTTTTGACATTTCAAAAATTGCATGTTTTTGTAAACCATCACATTAGTTTAAGTATCTTTAGTAAAGTATATATTTTATCAACATTAACTTTGCAAAAAGGGAAATGTCACTTTTTAGAATATTGTATATAAAGATAATTGTGAAATCCACAAAAGCTTATAGACTCTTATTGTAAAGTTGTTAAACAGTGTTTGTCAATGCTGTTTTGCACATTCATATTCAATTTATACATGCATCTAAATGCAACTTCTGATGCAGATTCTGTTCCTCTGCCATGGAAAAAAATAATGGTAAAAAGCCCTAGAGTGAGTTATTCTAATTAACATGAATTGATAGCCAAGGTTAGGGGAAAATTACCTTTTTTATAAAGGTAAAAAAATGCCATGACAATCAATTTCAAGGGATCGTAACCGAAAATGATAATTCTGTCATCATTGACTTACACTCTAGTTGTTCCAAACCTATGTGAGTTTCTTTTCTGTTGAACTAAAAAGGATGATATTTGAAGAATGTCAGTAACAGACAGTGATGGTAACCAGTGACTTCCATAGTATTTTTTTCCTATATGAAAGTCACTTGCTACAGTCAGCGTCTGTTTACTGACATTCAAAAAATATTTTTAGTTCAACAGAAGAAAGAAACTCATACAGGCAACAATACACTGACAACATAATTTTGTTTTTGAGTTTTCTTCTTCAGAAGTGCAACACTCTTTTTACTCCGTTGTTGTGCAATCATTTTTTCAGAGTTTCGAATGGTTCATGTTCTCCCAGTGGATAGTTTGTTTCAGATTTGAAAACTTGTAAAAGTGATCTGAAAACTGGTGTGCGAATAGGTGAAAAAAAGTTTTGAAACTCTGAAAACTGAGGTGCGAGGGCGCAACTAATTACATTACTTACATTAGCACTCCTATTGCAGACTTTTTTCAGAGCCAAGTTTACAACACCCACTTTGCGGAGATAAGCCCACACAGTTGCGAGCTTGCGACTCACATGATTTGTGGCAGCGTGTCACGCAGCTCTGCTCTGAAACTCTGAAAATCAGATGAGCGAAAGAAGCTTCGCATTGAAAAAAAACGCCTGGAGGGAGGGCCTTCTGCTCTGGCCAAATGCTTTTGATGTCTGCTGAGTACAGTCTATATGCGCCTGTACTCGACATGCACGGATAAACAATATGGCGCGGGCACGGCGTGGGCATCAGTTGCCAAATTATGGGGCGGGATCAGTGCCAAAATCAAGCTTCCGAACAAGAACCGGACGACCGATCGAAAGTCAAACCGAACGTCTTGTAACTTTGAGCGCTACTGAGCGTGTCGACCCACGTGCCGACCCTGACGTGACGCCAGCGTCTTGAAAATTAATGGTTTAATCATGTAAGGGCCAACTGATGTGTAAAGAGATAAAGGACATACAGGAAGGGAAAGATGTGTTTTACAGCATATAACTGTAAAAACACATATAGTCTTAATTTGATCTGTACAATCTGGTAACTGGTAGCTTATTGCCTACTGTACAATAGCCTATACCAGTCCATCAGACCTCTTATCCTACTTCCCAGGAAATTCTACAGAATACCAATCAGGTAATGGCCCAGGACAGCCTTTAGTGTGGGCTGTTAAACTAAAACTCTGTGGTCGTGTCCTGCAGGAATAAATGTATAGCCTTGCTTTATACACTTTTCCACAGTTACTTTAAAAATAATAATTAGTTATAGTAGTTACGTCTACAACAAGTAGCTGAGTTAGTAACTAAGTACATTCTCAATACCAGGGAAAGTAACTATGGGTTACTTTTAATTTTCTTTTTTCAAATATGTCAAATAACTTGGATGCCCTATAATTAAATATGTTAAATGAATGAACTGGACACTAAATAGAATAAAATATTTTATAAACATGGTAAACCTAATCTACACTATTTTAATGTTGTGTGGGGCAACGTGAGAAACAACTATCAAATCAATATATTATTGTAAATTTATCATTACTATGGAACAATAAAAACAATAGATGGTTTAGAACTTTTAATATTTATTGCACAGGTACAACTGGCCAACAAATAAGTCTAAAAATAAATTAGCTTGATCTTTGACTTATGATCCTTCTTATTCCGACATGGAAATTTATCTGTACTGTGGCTACTGTTGGTAGCAATTAAAGAAAACGGATTCACAGTTATGTTTAAATAGGACTATTATAATGTTATTTTTAATTTCATCTATTTGATAATGAAAAGTGAAAGCATGATAGATGCATCATATGATGCCAAATATCGGGAGTCATGAAGAGGGTCAGACATGATTTTGACACTTCTTTAAGTTTTGTTTGTAGAAAGCCTTTCTTAAAGTGAATTCGTTTTGTAAAAAATGTATCTTTAATTTAAATCAAATGTTCATAAACAATTGCCTAGATTTAAAAATAAGAAGCAAATAAAGTAGACAATATAATCATGGCAGGCGCAGGCGCGGGGGGCGGGCGCAACCACTGGCGCGTGAACTGGAGCGCGCTTATAGGCAAATGAACGAGGACTCAGTATAGTCGGCTTGACTCACCATGAGAAATATATATAGAAAGCTTGACTGTCTATTTTATGTAGTCAAATTGGTGTGGTTAAAAAAAAAAGTATGGTCACATCAAATAGGCCTACTGATAAAAAAAAAAGAAAGAAGAAATTGTTGTTGTTGCAGGGGCAGTATTTATAATTAAGTTATAATTGTTTATGGCCTAATATAAATAAATAGGGTTAGGGTCTCAATAATTTGATAATAAGCATTAAGGAGGATCTTGCAGCTATTCTATCTATAAGTTAAATATATGATAAGTCACTGCTCTGTAACAAATTAGAATGAAAAAAATAAATTGTAAAAGTTTTTTGGCCAATCAAATCAAACTTTAGGCTATGTTTACAAAAGACGAGGAGATTCGATGTGTGTAGATGAAGAAGTAGATGTAAGTAAAGTATAATTTGATTTAAATGGTCAGGATATTTTATGCAATCTAATCAATAGCTTATTTAATTAGGCGTAGCTTAAAAAAGCAGATGATAGGCTAATTGTAGGTTGCAGATTTCGCTACTTTTGGTTAAAGAATAGGCTATTTCTACATTTGAAACATTTCGAAATTAGAAGTTGTTCCTAAAACTTTTAATGGAGATGGAGAAAAGTTTGTGGGAATGTCGCGTTCTTTCCAAATTAGCCGTCCAAGCATGTGGAAAAGGATACAATCGAATCAGAGTTAATTAAGGTAAGAAAAGCACAAAGTGTTAAAACGTGTCTTTACACAGTAAACAACAAGTTGGGAAGACGATCGGTTACTCGCACTTCAAGATCCGATCGCCATAGGAACGCGGTTAACAACACGTAAGCCGTGTAGGAACGTGTTACATGAAATAAATATATGATATCGCTAGGTGGCGACAAGTGTCGGATAAATGTATTTTAGTATATTGTATCATTTATTCAAGAAGATCAGTTCAAAAAAACTCAAGGCTGTGGAAAAAAGTCTGGTTTATCCTTTGATTTTCCTTAAAAAGGA
The DNA here is from genome assembly GCA_028476615.1 of Culter alburnus. Classification (NCBI taxonomy): domain Eukaryota; kingdom Metazoa; phylum Chordata; class Actinopteri; order Cypriniformes; family Xenocyprididae; genus Culter; species Culter alburnus. The sequence continues at coordinate 4,553 of JAOTNS010002478.1, forward strand.
TGTCTACGTCTGATCTACCCGACATTCCCTTCATTGTAAATTCAAAATCAACTCTGCAATCTCAATTCAGACAATTAAAAAAAAAAAAGTCTTAGAAAGTATAGAAAATATGCTTGACAATTGACAGTTATGGCAACTAGTTCAACCATTTTGCATAAATGACTCATGCAAGGAACTAATGTTTTAAGGGGTAAAACTATTCATCAGGGAACAAATATCATATTTAATCTAAATGACAATTGATTGAGTAGGAAACAGCAGACACACAATCAATGGCATGACTGTACCAAGAAATTTCAATTTTTTTTCAAGAGAATGAGAAATGCTTTATGATAGCTAGTATGTATTTTTCATGTCTGATAATAAAATAAAAACACAGGCAAACACATTTACAGAATGTAAGTAAGTTATAAGACAATATATTTCTAAAAAGGCTGCCTCAATATTGACTTTTGAGCTTGGGTAGGCTACATAGCTACTTTAATCAACCAAATCAATCTAGTTTTATTTGTGTGTGTAGACAGATAATTTTAAGATAATTAAGATAATTTTGTCACCAAATCTCATTCAACTGAGATGAAGGAAAGAGGGTATGAGCAACTGTCACTAAAGGAATTGTAATGTTAACTTTCATCAAAAACATTTAAAGGCTCTCCTGAGGCTTCACATGATATAAACTGAATATTCTGTGTGATTTCATGGGAAAAAGGATAAAAAGATATACTATATAGCAATTACAATAATTAACAATTATTAATTAGGTGTCTTGCATGGACTGTGAACATTGCAGCAGGAAATAAAATTAACAATAACAACAAGTTAGAATGATAATAGGTCAAATTAAGACTATAGAAGGTCTGTGGACAGTCTGCTTTTTGAAGTAAAACAATGGAGGAGCACATGGATTCAGGAAAGAAATATGTTGTGTTAGTGTTGTTTAGATGTGTATTGCCTGTAATGTCCAGGATTAGTATTTGGTATAAAATATCTTATTTAGTGCCTATAATGTCCATTATAGTCTTTATTATCAAATAGATGAAATTAAAAATAACATTATAATAGGCCTATTTAAAATAAATGTGAAATACGTTTTCTTAATGGCTACCAACAGTAGCCTACAGTACAGATAAATTTCATGTCGTGAGTAAGAGCGGATCATAAGTCAAGAAGGATCAAGCATAATTTATTTTTAGACTTATTTGTTGGCAGTTGTAGCCTGTGCAATAAATATTAAAAGTTCTAAACCATCTATTGTGTTTTATTGTTCCATAGTAATGATATTTACAATAATATATTGAATTTGATAGTTGTCTCTCACGTTGCCCCACAGCAACATAAAATAGTGTAGATTAGGTACATTTTTATAAAAATATTTATTCTATTTAGTGTCCATTTCATTCATTTAACATATTTAATATTAGGGCATCCAAGTTATTTGCATATTTGAAAAAAGAAAATTAAAAGTAACCCAATAGTTACTTTCCCTGGTAATGAGAATGAAGTAACTTAGTTACTAACTCAGCTACTATTTGTGAGAAGTAACTAATATAACTAATTATTATTTTTTAAAGTAACTGGTGGAAAAAGGTGTATAAAGCAAGGCTATACATTTAGTTCCTGCAGGGACACGACCAGCAGAGTTTAGTTTAACAGCCCACACTAAAGGCTGTCCTGGAGCACATTACCTGATTGGTATTCTGTAGATTTCCTGGGAAGTAGGATAAAGAGGTCTGATGGACTGGTATAGGCTATATTGTACAGTAGGCAATAAAGCTAACAGTTAACATGATTGTACGGATCAAATTAAGACTAGGATGTTTTTAACAGTTATATGCTAGTAAAACACATACTTTCATGCCTGTAATGTACATTTACAGTCTTTACACATCAGCTTGGCACCTTACATGGTTAAAAACCAGTTAATTTCAAGACGCTGGCGTCACGTCAGGTCGTCACGTGGGTCGACACGCTCAGTTAGACGCTCAAAGTACAAGACGTTCGGATAGACGTTCGGTTTGACGTTCGATCGGTCGGTCGGTCGTTCGGAAGTTTGATTTTGGCACTGATCCCGCGCCATACACGTTATTAATGTGTCTACGTGACGTGATATTTGCGTGTACGTCTCCATATAAAACAAATGGAGACGTACACGCACGTATACACGTGTGTTATCTGTCTTGCTTGTCAGTCTCGTCGCCGAATGGAACATTTGGAGCGCCATACCTTTTTGACTCGCGTGTCCTTTTTATGTTACTTGCCCCCCCTGCTGGAAAAACCAGCATAGACCAGCATACCAGCACCAGCATCCCAGCAAGACCAGCATAAGTTGTGTTTTGGTGCTGGTTTGCTGGTGACCACCAGCATGGGATGCTGGTGCTGGTGTGCTGGTGACCAGCACAGACCAGCATAGCTGGTCATACCAGCAAGACCAGCATATGTTGTGTTTTGGTGCTGGTATGCTGGTCACCACCAGCATGGGATGCTGGTGTTGGTATGCTGGTGACCAGCATAGACCAGCATATGTTGTGTTTTGGTGCTGGTATGTGGTCACCACCAGCATGGGCTGGTGCTGGTTTGCTGGTGACCACCAGCATGGGATGCTTGTGCTGGTATGCTGGTCATCAGCATACCAGCACCAAAACACAAATATGCTGGTCTTGCTGGAATGGGATGCTGGTGCTGGTATACAGTTTTATTTTATTCTATTTACAACTACATTGAATTTTGTTATGATGAAAATCATGAAAATACAAGCTTTTATTAATACACATAAGTTAATTTAATAATAATATATTGTTCAGTAAACAACATTAACACAATAATAATAATTTTTTAACAAAAACAACAGTCATCTGGCTCAGCAAGCAAATTAATAAAACATTAATTCAACAATAATTCATTGTAAGTGCTCAAATTTTTAAGGATTTTATGTTTTTTTTTGGTCTGTTGAGTTGCGAGTTATAGTCAGAATTGCATGATATAAAGTCAGAATTGTGAGAAATAAAGTCAGAATTGCGAGTTATAAAGTCAGAATTATAAAGTCAGAATAGTCAGAATTGTGAGATATAAAGTCAGAATTGTGAGTTATAAAGTCAGAATTGCGAGATATAGTCAGAATTGTGAGTTATAAAGTCAGATTTGTGAGATATAAAGTCAGAATTGCGAGATAGTCAGAATTGGATATACAGTCAGAATTGCAGAATATCAGAATTGCGAAAAGTCAGAATTGCGATAAAGAATAGATATTCAGAATTGAGATATAAGTCAGAATTGCGAGTTATAAAGTCAGAATTGCGAGTTATAAAGTCAGAATTGCGAGGTATAAAATCAGAATTGCGAGATATAAAGTCAGAATTGCGAGTTATAAAGTCAGAATTGCGAGATAAAGTCAGAATTGTGTGATAGAAAGTCGCAATTACCTAGGGCTGCACGATTTATCGCGATTAAACCGCACGCGATCCGGCAAAGGCTGTGTTTATTTAGGCTTGTCAGAGCTGTACAGCTCTGATCAGTAGTAAATGCCTCTCCATCTGAAAGCCAGAGGGCGCTTTTACGCAGAGACTCTAAATATGCCCTGCAGCAGAAGAGTATAATATAACACTCATCATATCGCTGTAGCTGAATAAACAGAAGACTGAAACGTTTCGATTGATTAAACATGACTGATAAACACACGACTGCCTTATTCTGTGTAAGAAGCCACATCATCTACACAGGATGCTAAACTCGTTATGAAGTGAGTTTGGAGTAAAGACATTTTATTAAATGTTGTCTTTTGTTGGACAAGATGTTAATAAATGCTTCTCATGTCTGGAAAGATGTTTGACGCTTGTTGCTTTTTCAAATGTACATTATAAGCAACTTAAACTCGCAGTGCTTTCAGATGGATTAGCATTTGGAGCCATAGTTCATTGACAAGCCGCGCATAAAAAAAATGAATCGCAGCCTTTGCGATTTCATAATCGAACTAAGAATCGTGTTTAAGTGATAATTGCAATCAAGTTCAATGATATTTTCCATATTGTGCAATAAATCGTGCAGCCCTACAATTACATTTTTTTATTTAGTGATGGCAACAAGCTTCCATAGAGATATCCCTGTCTATTTGTCAGCAAAACTGTCATGCAAACCTTCCCTTTGAGGCACTTGCCCAGTTTCACAGACAAGGCTTAAAGGATTAGTTCACCCAAAAAATAAAATTTCTGTCATTAATTACTCACCCTCTTATCGTTCCACACCTGTAAGACCTTTGTTCATCTTCGGAACACAAATTAAGATATTTTCTGATGAAATCCGAGGGTATCTGATCCACACATAGACAGCAACGTCATTGCACCTTTTGACATCCAGAAAGGTAATTTAAAACTTAGTGAAGTTCTTACAGGTTTGGAACGACAAGAGAGTGAATAATTAATGACAGAAATGTAATTTTGGAGTGAACTAACCCTTAAACTGAAAGCATATCTTAAAATATGTCAGTGTCATTGTTTTGTGTCAAGATGCACAACAGTAATGTTATTTTTTTTCTAAAGCATGTTTAAAAAAGCTACTTAAATGTCCTAATTTAACTAAAACCTAATCCTGACTTAATCTAAGCCCTGTCTGTGAAACGGGACCAATGATTACAATATAAGGATAATATCTGTTATTTTGTAAGTCCATATATAGTTTCCATCATCTGAAGTCTTCACAAATGAGGCTGGATCCAAAGTGGAGCTGTTGTAACCTCTAGTAACCTTGCTGGGCATCCTGAGATAGAAAGAGAAAGAGCAACAGCAACAAGAGAAAGATTAGAACTTCCTCTTTTAATGGACTTTGATATGATGATTTGCTGCTCAAGAAACATTTCGGATTATTATCAATGCTGAAAACAGTTGTGCTGATTAATATTGGTGTGAAAATTGTTTTAACAGTTTAAACCCATTTTTATTATTATTATTATTATTATTATTTTTTCCCCACAGGATTTGTTGATCCCAAACCTATAAACTGTAGTGTACTCTAATGGGGTCTATATATATATTTAAAAAAAAAATTATATATATATTAATTTTTTTTAAAATAAATTCACATTTTTATTCAGCAAGGATGCATTAAATTGACCAAAAGTGAGAGGAAATATTTCTGTTTCAAAAAAATGTTGTTCTTTTTTAACTTCTATTAAACAAAGAATCCTGAAAAAAAAAAAAAAACGAAGCAGCACAACTGTTTTCAACATTGATAATAATTAGAAATGTTTCTTGAGCATCAAATCAGCATAATAGAATTATTTCTGAAGGATCATGTGACACTGAAGACTGGAGTAATGATGCTGAAAATTCAGCTTTGATCACAGGAATAAATTACACTTACTATATATTCACATAATACATAAAATACAAAAGTATTTTAAATTGTAATATTTCAAAATGTTACTGTTTTTACTGTATGTTGATCCAATGAATGCAGCCTTTGTGAACAGAAGATACTTTAAAAACATTAAAAATCGTATCGACCCCACACTTTTGAACATTAGTGTATGTTTAAGAGGCTTTACTTACTAGTCATGTGGTCCGACAGGAACTTTTTTATCCGCTCCAACTCTGCTATGGTGCAGGGCATCAACAGGGAAGGATCTAGGAACACAAACAATTTGTCACAGAGCCAACAATATTATTATTCAATGCCAGGTTCATTAAAAGAAAAGAAGCTACAGCAGGAAAAGAAGAAAACTGAATTTATGTTTTTTTGTTTACTTATTCATTAAATATTGCTCATACAGTGTCACTTACATTTGGATGTCAAAGCCTTCTTAAAACAAATTAAATAAAAACTGTAAATTTGAGAAAATAAAAGAAGGAAATAACAGATGCATGGTATAGGTAAAAAATATTGTGGAAAAAATGGATATGGAGTTAATTGGTGAGTTTCACCTGTGTTTCCTTCCTGTCAGCAGGTTCCTTCAGAAATGCTGAAATCTTCGGAGCTTTCCCTCTGTTGTAGAGGGGTTATTTTGTCGCTGCTGAAATCACAGAACAATGTTTATCAATATTTGTTTACCATGAGAGCTCAAAACGCTTTTGAAAACTTGTGCTTCCTGCAAGTTACGTCACCGATTAACAGTAGGCTACATTTACGTTTATAAATTAGCCAGCTTCTAATCACCCATTGACAGCAAAACCTTTACAAAACTATCAAAACCTCTACACATAAACCCTCTACACATCATCTACACATAAAGATGTGATTAAAAGCCTAAACTATTATAAACAAATCGATCGTTAGAGTTAGCCTACCTCTTCTGAAAACGGGATGCTAACGGAGATGATAACGGAGTTTTTCGAAGACACTAAACTGTTTCTATAAAGTAAATATTCAACATAAGTGTGTCAATTACATGTTAGAGAAGTGTCAAGAACAGTTGTGTGTGTTATTCGTGTGATTTTAGCGACTAAACTCACCTGAAAGAAGTGAAAACAACAGCGAGAGGCTGCTGTTTTTGCTGCTTGTCAGTTGTTGTTTCTCCGTTTCCATGGCAACTCTGCGCCGCTCCAGTGTTTGAAAGCGGTTCGGCGCGCACGCGCATTAAAACACGTCATGCAGCATTTACATAAATAAACATCTACAATTAAAACATTACATAAAAAAATCTCATTAATATTAAATCATGAATTTAAAACTCATTTTGTAGTTTTATGACCCTATAGGAGCAAAATGCCACCCCAGCATAGTGGGACAATTGTGGCACTTTTATAACTTAATAAGTGTGTAACTTTTATAACTTAATTATTTATTTATTTTTTTTTTTTACAAACATTCAACCACGTTATTTTATTTGAAAGCGTGCCCATAGGCAGTTTTTTTTATACCAAGTTTTTGATATAGATATTAAGTCAGTCTTAATATTTTTTATTCAGACTTTCAGATTCTTTTTAACTGTAAAGATAATATAAAATAAATACACACTTATCAAAAAAGATGTCCTGTAAGCGCTTAGTAGAAACTGGACCGATTATCAGCTTGCCACTGGTGTACCAACGGTGGCCCAGCAGCGGCAAACCGCTGGTGACGTGCCACCCAAAAAACGCTGTCAGATCGACGGCATTTTCAGATTGGTCGGCTTGCCGATGGTGTGCCGACGGTGGTCCGACCGTTTCAAGCCGCTGACTTTGTGCCACCCAAAAAACGCTGGCGGACCGGCAGGTCATTGTTAGCTGGGTAATGAGCTAAAATAAAACAAGAAAATGCTGGTAGACCAGCATCACCAGCAGGACCATGCTGGTAGACCAGCATCACCAACAAGACCATGCTGGTTGACCAGCATCACCAGCAAGACCATGCTGGTAGACCAGCATCACCAACAAGACCATGCTGGTTGACCAGCATCACCAGCGAGACCATGATGGTTGACCAGCATCACCAGCGAGACCATGCTGGTTAACCAGCATCACCAGCAAGACCATGATGGTTGACCAGCATCCCCAGCAAGACCATGCTTGTTGACCAGCATCACCAGCAAGACCATGATGGTTGACCAGCATCACCAGCAAGACCATGATGGTAGACCAGCATCCCCAGCAAGACCATGCTTGTTGACCAGCATCACCAGCAAGACCATGCTGGTAGACCAGCATTGTCTTGCTGGTCCACCAGCTAAACCAGCACCAAACCAGCATGGACCAGCATGGACCAGCACAGACCAGCATAGACCAGCATGGGAATTATGCTGGTCTATGCTGGTTTTTCCAACGAGCTTTGAAAGTGGGGTTCGTAACAAAATCAAATTGTTTTCTGCAAACTCCACCTGATTCTGGGGGGGATTTCCCCCCTTCTGGTCTATGTATCCCTGCCTCTGCTGAATTATTTTTAAAAACGTCCCCCCGGGTGATGCTACTCCACAAACCACCAACAGAGCATATAAAATACCAAAAATAAAAATATATTTTTTTAAAAACATCGCCAAGTAAAACGCTGCGTTTATATAAAACTATCTTTTTACCACCACAACAAACGGGAAACCTCCCAGACGCGCATTCCGACTTCGCCTCAGCGCCAGAAGCAAGTCTAACGAGCGCGGAAAAGGTGCAGGTGACAACGAGTGAGCTTCAGTTGAACAACAGTGTACTGCGGTCAAATGAGATCTTGTCAGGCTATGTCGGTAAACCTCAGAAAAATTAACATGACTGTCCAATCAGCCGTTATACTGTGCTCGTGGCGCGCACTCAAGAATTGCATGTGTAAATGCGCCGGCGCGCGCTGCATGATTACTTTATTATAGCTTAAAGCGCAAAAGAAACTACGAACAATGACCGTCGTTGTTCTGTTGTAAATTAAGTCATGAAATTACCAAACATGCGATTAAAGCTGCTTTAAAACTGTGCATGCATGTATTTGTTGACATGGTTTTAAAGCTATTGTTATCCAATCTGTTGGCCTTAAAACGTCTTAAAAATGCACATATGTACACCAGGGAAATCTAAATTTTCTCGGGGGAGCATTCCCCCATACCCCCCTAACAAACTACATTTTCTGACCTCGGTAATTATGAAACTCTGCGTACGGCCCGGCTTATATTCTATCGAATGAAATCTGAGGTAAACGTGTAGGCCTATTTCTACAAATGTGCGCACTTTTGGACTAAAAGTTTGTATGTGTATGCACTGTGATCACAAATAAATGGGACCAAACTCGATTGAATGTAAAGGTTTGTGTCTCGTTATTCTATTAATAACTACCGATTGATTTTGCATTTTTTATCAGAAATTAAGAATTATTAGTGTCATTGTAGATAGTGGTGCAAATATTTAAGCTATCTAATACTTCAAATCTCAAGGTAAAATCAGATGATTTTTTGTAAAAATGTTTCTGTAACAGCTGCCAAAAATAGTATATAGCTCCACTGTGGTTATCAAATAAATAATAAAAAAAAATCGCACCCTAGCTGGTCTTATGTATTATATGTGCTTGACAATTTAATGTATTAAACTGTTGATCTTGTTACCGATCTATTAATTAGTGTTTTCACAATAGTTGGATATTCATATCCGCTACAAGAGCTCATTACGGTCCGAGCGAATGAACGCTAAACAAGGTCTGCAAATAGATCGGTGGAATAGAAAGGTAATATTGGTCATGACTTTGGCATGTAATTAAAGAATAAAACAGTAAAAGAACATGAAAATCACCACAGTGGTATTTGGGGAGATGTAGAACAAGAAACAGGTGGAGTTTGCAGAAAACAAATTGATTTAATATTTTTATGAATTTTTAAAATATGTCTGTATAGAGGTAGTCTGACTTTGACATATAGGCCTAATTGTACAAGAATAAAACAGTAAAACAAAACGATAGTCACCACAGTGGTAGGCCTACTTAAATGGAACATGTATAACAAGAATCGGGTGAAATTTACAGTTTCATTTTATTTATTTTTTATGAATTTTAAAAATATTTTTTAGTGACATTAAACACCTACCACGCAACCTCATGTAGACGCGCAATACATTTTAAGCATAGATGGCGTGACCGCATACAGGTCGCGGGGCAGGCGAGTATAGCCGTGGCAGGTCGCGGGCAGGCGCGTTTATCCGTGACAGGTCGACTGACAGGCGCGTATATCTGTGGCAGGTCGCGGGGCAGGCGCGTATAGCCGTGGCAGATCGACTGACAGGCGCGTTTATCCGTGACAGGTCGCGGGGCAGGCGGGTATAGCAGACCTGCCAACATGTACGCATTTTGACCTCAAAGTACGCTGGTACGATTTGTCATTCTATACTACGCAAAAACCCGGTGACTCCTCTGTGCACGCCTAGTACTCAAATCCAGCAAAAGAGTTCGACCAATCTGAGCGCTGGGTTCATTTCCCTAAATAGCAAGAGGGGATGATTGACAAATGCGTACAGCCTATCAATAAAAAGAGACTGCAAATCGACAGCAATACAAAATCCTGCTCGATCCCTTCTTCCACTCCCGTCTGTGACTGAATTCTCAAGCGAGAACAATACAGCAGTCATGGTACTTCTGACACCTTAAGGTAAACGAGTATAAAATGTACAAGTAATGTTGAACAACAAATCTAAATAAAATTGAAATCGCTGATTATGAAAATGTTGTGATGTGTGACTGACTGACAAGCGCGAGTCTGGAGAAACAGGCGTTTATTTATTTATTCTCAGTGTTGAGAAACATATATAGCCTACATGTGTTGCGTTATTGTGTTAATACTAACTAAAGTAACTAATTATGTTATATAGCCTACTTATTTTGTATGAAAACTAGCACATTAGTTACTTATGCATTTAACATGACCGTTGTCTAAATGCTGCGCGAGCCCTCTCTCATAAACACAAACGCGTGCGCGCACAGAGAGGTAAAATGAAAATTGCCGTGTTTGGTTTAAAATTTGTTCTTGCTTGTGTTATTTTTTTGTCAGAAAAGATTTTTAACTATCCACCCGTGTTTTTAAGATTCGGTAAATGACGGACGCTTTAGTTATCACAACCCCTCGTTATATGACTAACTTCTTGATATTCTTGAATACTCGATGCGTTTGCTCTTATTGGTCCTTTCTATTCATTGTCAACTGTTTTCTATAAATGTTTGTATTGGCTAACCTTTTATTCAGCGAATGTTTGTCTTGTTTATAATTCAAAGACAGCACGCTACAAATAGAAACCCTTTTTTCTGTGGGATTTAGTATCATATTTGGATATTGGAATAATAAATTAAGTATTTTAAATGAATCACATGTAAACTCAATGTTTACTATTTTCTAAGGGTTTCTTAATTGTAGACTAGTTTTCATTACAAAACCTGTATGAACGACTCAACTGTGAGGTTAGTTGTATGTAAATATAGCCTTCTTGAAATTGCAAACAAAAAATTTTGTCCATATTAAATATATGAATGTGATTTACTTGTGGTTTGTATAAGCACACATTATGCAATGCAAGATTAATCATGAATTTAAAAAATGCTTTTGAGCAGGTGTAGTAAAATTTTTAATTGTGTCAAATTAAACTTTTAAACAGTCAAAATTAGATTAAAGAAGATGGGTTTGTGTGCTTTGTGTATTGTATTATCAAAAATGTAAAAAAATTAACCCCCCCCCCCCCCCCCCAGTCACACTGGTACTCGAAAAAAATTTCCAAGGTTGGCAGGTCTGGTATAGCCGTGGCAGGTCGAGTAACAGGCGCATATAGACTGTACGTCAGCAGACAGCAAAGCATTGGCCAAGAGCAGAAGGCCCTCCCTCCAGGCTTTTTTTTTTTTTTAAGTTGCAAGGTTGCGAAGCTTCATTTTCGCTCAGTCTGAGTTTCAGAGCAGAGCTGCGTGACAACGCTGCAACAAATCACATGAGTCACAAGCTCGCAACTCCGCAAAGTGGGTGTTGTAAACTCGGCTCTGAAAAAATAGTCTGCAATAGGAGTGCAAATGTAATGTAATGTAACAAGTTTCACCCTTTCGAACATCAGTTTTCAGAGTTTCAAAACTTTTTTTCACCCATTCGCACACCAGTTTTCAGATCACTATTTACAAGGTTTCAAATCTGGAAAACAAACTATACACTGGGAGAACAGTGACAAATTCGAAACTCTGAAAAAATGATTGCACAACACCGTAAAAAAAGAGTGTTGCACTTCTGAAGAAGGAAAACTCAAAAACAAAATTATGTTTGCAGAGATTTTTTTTTTTTTTTTTACCACATTGCAAGCCTGCAAAACTCTGTTTTCAGAGTTTCAAAACTTTTTTTCACACATTCGCACACCAGTTTTCAGATCACCATTTACAAGGTTTCAAACCTGGAAAACAAACTATACAGTGGGAGAACACTGACAAATTTGAAACTCTGAAAAATTCTTTGCGCAACATCGTAAAAAAATGTTGCAGTTCTGAAGAAGGAAATCTCAAAAACAACAATGTTTGCAGAGATATTTTTATTTTTTTACATTTTGAAAGCTTGCAAATCTTATTTTTCGATCTTGCAAAACTTTTTTTTGTAAGATTTCGAGTTTTCGAACACTTAGTTTCAACCTTTCAGAACTTTATTTTCAGTTTTGAATCATGGCAGGATATTAATCCCATAGAAGGCAGAAAATGAGGGACATTATAGCATGCTTAACGTGGCTTAATTTACTAAGACAAACAAAACTTAGTATGCTTTATTAGTTTGGTGTTTACTACAGAAAAGCAGATGAGCCCAGAATATGAACGCAACACATTTAACACAAGCATTTTCCTCTCATAAAGAAAACACTTAATGGACAGTGACTTAACGTGTAATAAGACGGATTCTGTTCATATTCTGGGCTCATCTGCTTTGCTGTACATAGTTTCTATGGGAGGAGAATGTTTAACGTGAAATTAAATGCATTGCATTCAAATTCTGGGCTATTAGTATGATGTTTACTTACATTACGCCAGCATGTACATGTATTTTTATAATGTCCCGAAAATGGGACAAAATGGCGCTCCATTTCACATCCGTTTTCCACGCTGGTCAGTATATGCAGATAGTTAATAACACAGCCAGCGTTCACCAATCTAATATGTTTTTAACTGTATAATAAAAATTTTAACATCTTCCTCCACTATTGCCCAGTCTCTGCTGTACTGTCCGTGACCTAAAGTCCCAGAATGCAATGCGTTGCTGACGTCACGTTCCCAGACTCTATACAGATGCACCGCCGGCCTATCAGTGGTAAACTCAGTGGCTAATTGTATAGTGAATTCCCGCGACAAGTCGGTAGCCATATTTTTGGACCTTCCGGCCGCCATAATCATGGGCTACAAAATGGATCTGTTGTGATAAGATGTTATACAACTAAGAAACCTAAATTTGCATGCTATATGTCTGTAAAATGAAGGATGTTATCATTAGTTCTATGATTGGGAGATGTATCTTAATTTGTTGTTTGTATGAAGATCAGAAATGAAGAGCATAAATGTGATGTAAGAACTTAAATTTGCTGTATATGATACTTTAAGTTGAATATGAATGACTAGTAACCACTAGTCATTCATATTCAACTTAAAGTATCATCTTACCCTTAAGAGTGTGATGTGAAATGAAGAGTGTGATGTGAAATGAAGTAGAGTAGTGACTGATTATCAATGAGTGATAAGAAGAGGGAATTGTTGTGGAAATTTTAATTTTTCATATGATTTTTACCTGTATTCTTGTGAAATATGATGCTTATGGAACATGGTATGATGTTGGCTTAAGTGGTAATGTTTAACATAGTGTTAACATAGATGTTAGAAATAGAAAGAGCAAGATATGGTATGGGGACATGCAAGATGTATGTTAAAAACATGTCTGTGCTAACAATGTGTGTAAAGTTACAGCCGCTAAGAGATGTTCCTAATATGGTAAAAGGACAGAGGCTTCGGCCTTGGAGGTTAGAGATATAAAAGTGAGGGGAAGCTTTCGTTCTTTGTCATACACTCTACAGCTACTTGTGTTTCTGTATGACCTGTCTGACCTTTCTTGCAAGAAATAAAACCTTTAAAGACAATTGGACATGTTTGTCTCTTATGCAGTAGAGTCGGGTTGATGATTTTTTGCCACAACACAGACTACAGTTGGGCACTTATTCAAGCTGTTCTACTGGCATTTAACAGAGGGTGTTCCGTCATATCTTGACAGATATTTTGATGTTTGCCAGGGTAAGGACAATGTGATGGACACCAAAAACTTCACCATCATACACATTTGTTCAGCCCATGTGCTTAAGGCTGTGGCCCAGGCCATTTACAGACATGTGACAGACAGGGGGGGGGGGATAACATCGCACAACTCACACAACAAATGGCAAAGGACATTCTTCAGGGATCAGGTAATATAACAAGCATCCGTTAACTCTACAGGATAGCTATAGAAATATTCTATATAAGTTATTGTACTGTATTAGTCTAAGAATAAGAGGCCTAAATACTAGTTTAGTATGGAGTTCACATACTGCAACTTATGGTTAAACATTAATTTAAAAATTACATAAATAATAAAATGAAATGAAAAGAAAAAAATAAAATAAAATAAAATAAAATACCAACCAACCAATTAATCAATCAATCTGCTGTAGAATCCAAGGAAGAATACTGTTCGTACTTGTTACAGCTGTGTATGCAGGAGAGATGAGGCGAATACGGAGATCCACAAACAATAGGGTTTAATGATAATCCAGGAGTATAATACAATGTAGTACATAAACACAATGTAAACACAACAGAGAATGGACAGGGAGTGAAGGGAGTGAGTCCATTATAAAGGCAGTGCTGATGAGGAAGTCCAGGTGCAGGTGATCTGTGATGATGGGGAGAAGATGAGGGAAGTGAGTGCAGGTGTGGAGACAGGAGGATCATGGGAAATGTCCAGGAGACAAGGGAACTGTGACATTACCTCCCCTGTGACATTACCTCCAACCGGGAGGGGGGGTGGGTGCCCTGGAGACCTCATGCAGGTGCAGGGAGAGGAGCGGACTGGAACGGAGGTCTCCAGGGCGGATCCATGAGCCATGGCGGGTCAGAGGCCGAGGGCGGCCATGGCGGGTCAGGGGCCGAGGGCGGCCATGGCGGGTCTGGGGCCGAGAGCGGCCATGGCGGGTCTGGGTCCGAGGGCAGCCATGGTGGGTCTGGGACCTTGGATGGCCATGGAGGGTCAATGTCCGTGGACGGCCATGGTGGAGGCAGGGCTGACGACACCTGGGCGGTGATTGACTGAGGTGGACCAGGTACATTTCATCAGCAGGTTCATCCATACAGAGCAATATTTGACTGAAATATTAATTCTTGTTTCTTTTTCCCCCTTTTCATTGTGTGTAATCAGATCATTGGTTCTGCTCTATATGTATTCGACTCACTGTCTGACACATTCTCAGTTTTTGCATTGTAGATTGCACCATATAACTATACTTTCATAAACATTTAGCTTGTTATCTGTTAATCTTTTGTGTATCAAATTTTTTTAAATGAAATGGTCCTCACTTAAATGCTGTATCTGACAGTACAGTGGTGTCATGTGTCACATTCTCAGATGTCATTGTACATATTCATGAATAAAAGTTTTAAACTGGGTTTATACCATTAAAATGTTGTTTGTCCTCTTTTCAGTATTCATTGCCATCTAGTCCTGATTACTGACTAAAGGTCTTCAGGATGACCAGGAACTACAGGCAGGTTGGAGCTACACTCTGCAGGCATTGGTCCTCCATGACCAGGACTGGACACCACTGTTGTAAGAGATTGATCTAGCAGTCATTCTGGATCTCTGAATTGTCATGTTCAGAACATATTGTAGGGTATCTCAGTTCTGGCCCTCTAGGACCACTGTCCTGCAGACTTTAGCACGAACCCTGGTCCAACACACCTGAACAACAAGCTAATCGAGCTCTTTTGGTTTACTGACTAGAAAGTCACAAGTAGGTGAGATTGTTCAGGTGTGGACATAAACTGTGCAAGACGCAGCATTTCGAGGACCAGAGTTGAGAACTCCTGACATACTAATTAGTCAATAATTACTGATGAAAAATGAATACAGTATATTTTAATTTGTATAGATTTATGCAATATTTCTTTCTCTCTTTTTCTCCTTTGTGATTTTGTTAGCCACAGCTAAATAAACCTAAAGGAGAGACGCTCAGACACAGGTCACTGCATCTTTTGCTGTGTAAATACATTTTTGACTGTCAGACACATTCTCAGTATTCATATTTATTTTAATAAAAATTACATATTCATGCTGCAAGTTAAAGTCAGCAGTGATTTCTTAATAAAGACATTAAAGGGATAGTTCTTCATGTTGTTCCAAACTTGTATCACTTGCTTTTTTCTGTGGAATGCAAAAGAAGATATTTTGAAGAATGTTTCATTTGTTTTGTCCATACAATGAAAACCGCATTGGATCCCATTGACTTTTTATTGTATTGACATAAACATGGTCATTTTTCAAAATATCATATTCCACAGAAGAAATCATGCAGGTTTGGAATGACACGAGGGTGAGTAGCAAACATTTTTTTTCTTTACATTGTGTTGACAATTTTAGTAAATTGTTCTCATACTCTCAGTTTATCATGCCCTCAATTTGTTCGCTCTCTGTAATTCCTGAACTATTTTTCAGGAACTCAAATTATTCTCAGGTTTCTCCATTCAAAGTGCATTTAGATGTTGTCAAAAGATTCTTTGTTCTCTGGGTTGGAAATGTCCTAACCATTGGGAAAACACAAATGTAATGTACACAAAACTCTTGTTCCCTTTCGATACTTCACTCGTACTGCGTATGGGGGAAAAGTCTCCCTTTTTCCCCGCTACTGAAGCCTTTTCAATAACGCAGTGTAACTGCATCGTCATTGGTTCACTCATAGACAAGTTGTTGAACCAATGACGGCGCGGCATAGCTTCGCGGCCTATGGCGACAGAGCGCGCGAACTTTCCCGCCGAAAGGGGCGGGGTAAAGGGCTATATAAGCGAGCGTTTCGCCATAGGCCATCAGTCCTTTCTCCTTCAGCGACGACTCTACTTCTCTTCGCTGATCCTCGCCGAAGCCTGCTCGTCGGAAAAGAAGCTCGCCGCCGTTGAAGAGGCCCCGCAGCGGACCCTGCTGACTCGCTGGATACAGCCAGCGCCTTTGCCCTCATTGACTGCCGCCTCCGCACCGTCAACGAGCTGCCGCCTCCCACTTCCTCCTCCGCTTGGGTGCAGTCTTCGACTCTGTCTGTATGACGGCAGTAGTCTCGCCAGAGCGCGCTCTGGCCATTCAGCAGCTCGCGGCTTCCGTCAAGAACAAAGCCTACCTCCCTCTGAAGCTGTTCCAGAGGTTGCTAGGGCTCATGGCTTCCGCCTCCCCAGTCCTCCAGCTCGGCCTGCTTCGTATGCGGCCTCTGCAGTACTGGTTGAAAGTTCGGGTCCCTCCTCACGCTTGGCGTCACAGACGCCTGCGCCTCAAGGTCAATCAGGCCTGTCTAGCAGCCCTGAAGCCCTGGACGAACCCCACTTGGTTCAGTCTTGGAGTACCCCTACAGGCGGTGTCACGAAGAACGGTGCTTTCGACAGACGCGTCCAACTTGGGTTGGGGCGCGCTCTGTGCGAGGGCAGTCCGGTCTTCGGCTCGTGGACCCACGAGGAAAGCCACCTACACATCAACTGCCTCGAGATGCTGGCAGTGACACGAGCCCTCCATGCTTTCCAGGCTTATTTGACGGCTCGCCACGTCTTAGTCCAGTCGGACAGTATGACGGTGGTCTCCTACATAAATCGACAGGGGGGTCTTTCGTCCAGCCGCTTGTGCGCTCTGGCGAAGCGCCTTCTGGAATGGGCATCCCCAAGGGTTCGGTCGCTCAGAGCATATACTCATATACCCGGGAAGAACAATCTGGGAGCAGATATGCTATCTCGGAACAACGTCCCCTCAGACGGGTGGATGCTCCACCCCCAGACGGTTCTCACTATATGGGAGTTCTTCGGGAAAGCAGAGGTGGATCTCTTCGCCTCAGAAGACAACTCTCATTGCCCAACTTATTATTCGAAGGAGGACAATGCATTGGCCCACACTTGGCCCACACTTGGCCCAATACCCTTCTTTATGCCTTTCCCCCGATCGCCCTGATCCCTCAGGTCATCAGGCGAATCAGGGAAGACAAACACAGAGTTCTGTTAGTGGCCCCACTCTGGAGGAGCTTTCCACGAAAGCCCCTTGGCCGATCCCCCTGAGACGAGACCTTCTCTCTCAGGCGAACAGAACAATCTGGCACCCGCAGCCGGAGCTTTGGGCTCTACATCTGTGGACCCTCGACGGGAGCCGTCTGACCTCCCGAGAAATGTGCTAGATACCATTTCCCAGGCGAGAGCCCCGTCCACGAGACGCCTCTACGCCCAGAAGTGGTCGGTCTTTGTTAGCTGGTGTTCCACACGCAACATAGACCCGAAGGAGTGCGACGTATCTTCTATACTGTCCTTCCTCCAGGAGCATTTGGAATTGGGGCGGGCCCCCTCCATGCTCAAGGTTTACGTAGCAGCCATTGCAGCGTTTCACTCGCCCATCGCTGGACAATCAGTGGGGTGGAATGATCTTGTTATAAAAAGTTTTTGAGGGGGCTCCAGGCGATTGCATCCTCCTCGACCCCTCACCATTCCCCCCTGGGACCTTTCCTTGGTCCTCAGAGCTCTTAAAGGTCCTCCTTTCGAGCCACTGTGTTTAGCGGGCCTCAAGCCCTTAATGCTTAAAACCGCCTTGCTACTTGCGTTGGCATCAGTTAAGCGTGTTGGCGATTTGCAGGCACTCTCTGTGAGCCCTGCATGCCTTGAATTCGGGCCGAACGACTCTATGGTCGTTCTGAAACCGAGGTTTGGCTACGTTCCCAAAGTGCTCTCAACCCCGTTCAGAGCACAGGTCATTTCACTCTCTGCGCTCCCCCTTTCGTCAGATGAGCAAGAGTTGGAATCATTATGCCCCGTCAGGGCTTTACGCGTCTACATCGAGCGATCACAGCCTTTCCGGCAGTCTGATCAGCTATTTGTCTGTTTTGGTGGCCGCACCAAAGGGTCTCAAAGCAGCGTCTTTCATGATGGATTGTCGACGCTATAGCTCTCTGTTACTCCTCTGTGGGTGCGACTTGCCCCATCGGAGTTAGAGCCCATCCCACTAGAGGCATGGCTTCGTCGTGGGCCTGGTCCAGTGGAGTCTCAATCAAAAGACATCTGTGAGGTGGCCGGCTGGTCTTCGCCGTACACTTTTGTCAGGTTCTACCAGTTGGACGTTCCGACCTTACAAGCTCGGGTCCTTTCAGTGTAAATTCGCGGCCCCTACGTGTTCCGCTTTTTGCACAACCTAGGAGTTCTCTCCTTTTGTAGTGTAACAGGGTAACGGCAGCTTCGGCCTTTCACTTGTCCTTGGTCCCCCTTACGGCGTCCGGTCAAGTCCTGTCGTTTCCCAGCCGTGGCACGGCGCGGTTGAATTCGTTCCCCCATACGCAGTACGAGTAAAGTATCGAAAGGGAACGTACTCGGTTACTAACCGATATGGCCTGATGGCCTATGGCAAAACGCTCGCTTATATAGCCCTTTACCCCACCCCTTTCGGCGGGAAAGTTCGCGCGCTCTGTCGCCATAGGCCGCGCAGCTATGCCGCGCCGTCATTGGTTCAACAACTTGTCTATGAGTGAACCAATGACGATGCAGTTACACTGCGTTATTGAAAAGGCTTCAGTAGCGGGGAAAAAGGGAGACTTTTCCCCCATACGCAGTACTCGTTCCGTATCTCAGGGAACCGAGGTTACGTTAGTAACCGAGTACGTTTTGTTTTTTTGTTTTTAAATTAATGATTCAATTATTGTTTTTTTTCTCACTTTAGATGAGAAAACAAAAAGCGGCCAGGCCACAGCTTCCGAAGTGGAAACTCCTGTTAAATCATAGCTCCATAATGCAAGAGACCGGATGGTGGAAGGAGCAGAAGAACCAGAAGACTGGAAATCTACTGGTACCCGAGGGGATTGATTTATTTTATTAGAGGATTCAATACTCTGTGATGTGGTTATAATTGTTGTTTTTATTGTTTTGAAAAAAAAAATGTATTCAGCAAGGATGCATGAAATTGATTGAAGACTTTTACATGGTTACATGAAAAAAAATCTATTTTAAATAAATGCTGCTCTTTTGAAAGTTCTGTTCAAAGAATCCTGAAAAAAAAAATGTTTCTCGATTTACACAAAAATATACACAACTGTTTTCAACACTGATAATAAGAAATGTTTCTTGAGCAGAAATCACTCATCTCCATCCACAAATTAATGATTTCTGAATGGTCATGTGACACTAACAACTGGATGCAGGCTGCTGAAAATTCAGTTTTAACATCACAGGAAAATTTTACTTTGTAAAATATATTAAAACAGTTCAGGGCTCGACATTACGCCTTTTCCTGTGCTTGTCCTTCGGACGAGTAAATCGGTCATTCACAAACTCTGTTGTAAATATAATTTATTCTGAAGCATCAGTGTTCATGTATAAATCTGCATATTTGTGATATTTTTACCTTTATAAAGGGCATTTTCCCCATTATATGCTTCATCTTTCATTTTAAATTCTTAAATTTGATCAATAAATTAAATTAGTGTAATAAGACACTATATGACTGTATGGCAAGGGGGGCGTGGTTCAGCGGAGTCTGCAACGGGAGAGAGCGTCAGGAGACGCGTGGTAAGTGAGTGGGTTGAATGCAAATCACGAACACCTGTTTCTCATTCCAGTAATTGGCGCGGAGACAGGATAAAACGCCAGGAGAAGCAGGAGTGTGGGAGAGAGAGAGGGACTGCTGACTGAGAACGCTGGAACAGATCGGGAGATTGATACTGGAGTGAAGCGGGCAGGTCTGGGCCGGCCTGTTGGCGTTGCGGGGACCCGGACCATTTTGTGGACAGGTGTCCGGTTATGGAGGTGGGGACGATGATCCGGGTCCCGGACGACCCGCAGGCTGCCCCTGGTCAAGCTGGCTGGTACCAAATACCTGTGAGTATCAAGGGGGGTACCTATCAGGCTTTGGTGGACTCAGGATGTAACCAAGCCTCTGTTCATCAAAGCCTGATTTCATCCGGGGCATTGGATACAGGCCGCATGGTTAGGGTGCGGGGAGGGTTTAAAATACCTTGCATTGGTTAACAAATTATTGGGGTGTTTATGCTCGGATGCCTCTTTGGAAATTGGATCGCTAGGGGGAAAAGATGCGGGTAGTGAGAGAACGGAGTGAAACGGAGACTTTTTCTTGGATGGGATCATCGGAAGAGAGCTATTTCGACCGTTGAAAGGACACCCAAAGGGAAATCCCGTTTTCCATTTGCCCAATCATTTTAGGTTGTATAGAACAAAGACACTAGACGCCCATGACCCAAATTTTGGCCGGCATTCTACGAAATGGCGCAATGTTGCCTCTTGTTGTGATGTCGCTGGTAAATCCACCAAAAAACCCCGTGCCCCCCCTCCATTAATGCCCCGCCTTGGCAGTTGGTATTGCTCATCGGCCAGATTGTGATTGCAACGCGATACCCCGAAGCAGTGGCTCTCCGCAACATTTCCACTAAGAGTGTTGCACGCACTGTTAGTTTAATCTCTCGAGTGGGATTCTGAAAGAATCCTACTGATCATGTCACGCATGTTACGCGCGACGAATTGTTGGGCATTAAATCAATTCATACCAGCATCTCACCCACACGGGCTGGTCGAACGATTTAATCGCACGTTAAATCCTCAAGTTTGTTCAAGAGGACGCCAAAAATTGGATAAGTGGTTAGAACCCCTGTTTTCGCTGTACGAGAAGTCCGCAAGCCTCCACGGGGTTTTCCCCCTTCGAACTTCTCTTTGGACGCCACCCTCGCGGGGTGCTGGACGTCCTAAGAGAGACTTGGGAGGACGGACCATCTCAGGCCAAAAACGAAATTCAGTATGTGCTGGACTTGAGAACAAAACTCCTCACCTTGGGGCGGCTTTCCATGGAGAATTTGTTACAAGCCCAGCACAGACAGAGCCAGCTGTATGATAGGGGGACTAATTTACGCAAATTTTCACCGGGAGATAAAGTGCTTGTATTACTCCCCACTTCAAGCTCAAAATTACTTCCAAAGTGGCAAGGACCGTTTGAGGTTACACGGCAAATTGGCGAGCTTAATTATGAGGTGATATGTTCCGATAGGAGAGGAGCACGTCACATTTTTCTTATTGAAATAAAAGCTCAGTCAGCAGTCAAAGCCGACCCTGTCCTCTTCCTTCCCCACAAACTTGATCATATTACAGACTGTTACCAGTCAAATTAAATAATTTACACTGAAAAATTACAACTGCATTTAAAATGTTACATTTAAAGTGTAAAAACATCAGCAAGGTCATTTCAACAGGCCATGAAAAAGCACGATTCTTTCCACAGCAATAACGAATGGGTTAAATACAACTGTAGTGACATATATCTGTATTATGTACGTTGCCTTAATAAAAAATTATGTTTTTTATTAAGTTGCCTTAATAAAATCTTCAGCATTGCGTGATACTATTTCAAAGTGATTTCCATCATTTTTACAGATAATAAATTGTATTTACCTGTGAAAACAAACCTGGAAAAAGACGTGAGGCTTTGAGGAGAAAAATGAGAGATTCTTCATGCATTCCAGTGAATTATTAATGGGATATACATATATTGTAAATTAAATCGGGAGAACAGACCACAAATGTGCAGTATATGTTGTCCTTTTTCATACTATTACAGCGGAATGCAAATGGACAAAATAAAATAATCATGAGGATGGAAAGCAGTGACTGAAAAGAGCTCTTGCCCAGTGGTGTAGTCTAGTTTTTTGTAGTAAGTATACTGTGATTTTTCCCTCTCAGCCTCATACTTACCCGTCCCAGAGCGACACCCCATAAGCACCACCACACTCACTAATGCATGTAGTATGCAACTGATCTGAGCATTCTGAAAGACTGCTTATGTGTGTGTTATCAACATGTCAATTTATTATAATCAATAAAAGACTAACAGCCAATGGTATTTACAACTGAAGAGACTCTGGACTGATTTTCTACTGTTTAGTGTCAATCACCATCTAACTCAGCCACTTAAGATAGCCTTAGATGTTATATGAATATGGACCCTGGAGCATATATTTTATCAGCTGGCAAGTTTCAATGCACATTTAAGAGTGCAAGTTGCAACTATTATTACTCTCTAAAAAATGTTTGGTTAAAAACAAACCAAGTTTGGTTGAAAATGGACAAACCCAGCGGTTGGGTTAAATGTTTGCCCAACCTGCTGGGTAGTTTTATTTAACCCAACTATTGTGTAAAAATTGCTGTATTGTTTGCTTAAAATGTACCCAAAATATGTTGGAAATTAACATTTATTAATATTAAATATAATAGTTAAACAATAAACATTTATTAAATTGTTTATTAATAAATGTTCACCTTTTGATTATTATTGTTGCCTCTATAGTAATTATGTGTCTGATTTTCAATTTCCAACCTATGGGTTCATTTTAAGCCAACCATATATTCATTTTTAAATAATAGTTTAATAGGTTAAATAAAACTACCCAGCAAGTTGGGCAAACATTTAAACATTTCAACAGTTAAAACAACCCAAACGCTGGGTTTGTCCATTTTCAACCCAACTTTAACCCAGTATTTTTTAGAGTAACAATAATGGAAAGATGAAGCTTATCAGTATGTCACAATATCACCCTGTTTGGACTTTGTTCCATTTCGAAAGGGAAATCTACTCTGCGTTTACCGCATTTGGGGAACGTCACACGTGAACCGATGTCTGAAAGCCAAGAATCAAACCACTCCAATCCTTTTGGCCGGCGACAGCCTATGACATCATCATAGCGTGACCCAGAAGTATAAAAGGAGCACCTAGAGAATCAGTCAGTATATTTTCGTCTTTCGGGACTGTTTTGTCTGATCGTGATTGTATCGAATCCGGTAAGGGAATCTTATTTTATGCCTTACAAACATTTCAAGAGAGTGTTCATCCATGTCCCAGGTTTTGACACTTGATATACACATTTCTGGGTGTTTTCTGTCTTGGAGAGGAGCGTGCATAGACAGTGATTGAGGGCACTGTCTGTGTTTTTCTGTTATTTACTGTGAGCGTCTCCCTATCGGGATGCTCCATTCTCCTTTGGCACTCTTCCTTGAGGGAAGAGGTGTCCGCATCTACGCCTGGTGATTCTGGCCCCGTTATGCTGAGGCAAAATGGTGGCTGCAATCATGGGGCTTGCAGGTGAGCCCGTTGGGAAGTTTGAGAGAGGTGTATTCTCTCTCAGCCCCCTGGGGCTGACGAGGATGAGTTGTTGGATGACGATGATGTCCGTGTTTGACGTCATCGCGTCCGACAGCGAGCGCTCTTCTGGCTGCTGTATATGCGGAGCTGCTGGAGTTTGTGGGACGTGCTTCTGGCAAGCTGCAGCTGCAGTGAGGGCGCGTTAAGAAAGGGGCCGCACGCGGACGGTTCGAAGAGAGGTTCCTTTCTGTCCATAGCTCTGCAGCTCCCGTAAGCTTTCCATTCCTTCCTGATCTCTGTGTTTGAGATCAGGAGGGGATGGAAAAACCCTAGCCATTCAGATTTGTATCTGGGCCCAGACAGATGGGAGGGGGAAGAAGCGAGAGCGTTTGTGATCGATCTCCCAGCTGCAGGGGCAATTTACATCTGCCCTTTCCTCTTCTTCTTCAGCCTCCTATAATATATATATATATCAGTGGTGTAGTCGGGGCGATACGCACGCATACGCCGTATACTTACTTTTTGCCCAGGGCTGTTTGCGTATTACGACTTCTAAGGATCAGTATTTGCGTATACCCACTTGTTTTTTGCTTCGAAAGTCCATAAAATATTGTCCTGTTAGCTTTCCCTTTAACTGTGTCCAATGCTGTTGTGTAAACTCGCGATTCTTTGCTGTAATTGGTGCATGAGCACTTCTGTCATTCTACCTTTTCCCGCTCATCGTTGGCTGAAAACCAGGCTTCACAGTGCGTGTTCGCGCTGCAGTGAGAGACTCCGATCAACGCCGCTCTGTGTTTTGAGCGGTGTGTTGAGCGCATTTCTCTCACTGCAGCGGTCACGGCGTGAGAAATATGGTGGTGAGTAAATAAGACTATTAATTAAATAGCCTACATCATGCGTTCGGAATTTTATAAGCGCTAAGTTTCCGTACAAACTGAAAAGACCATCAGCGCAACTGAAGCCTTGTTTATTTAATGCATTAGTGGTGCGGGAATCATAAACATGCGCTACTCCGAATCTTATCACGCTCCAAAAGTGAGATAAGATTTCCACGAGCCATCCCGACACTGAATAAATGTGCATCATTGAATGCTCCCACTTTGAAACGCTATAGAGAAAGTCAAACGTGATCTAGACTGATGAAAAAAGAACAAAAGAGGACAAACATCATCTTGCGCCAACATTTATTAGGGAGCTTTTTATATTCATGACCCACCCTTACTAGAATTTATATAGTTTTAATGTAGCCTAGTAATTATGGTAAATTTGGCTAACTTGTACAATTTATAATCTATAAGGGAATATATTTCACTAGATTTATATTACACCTGTGACATGTTCTATTGTTTCTATAGGCTATGTGTAGGTTGCTATTTTTCATAACAAATGCTATGATAATGGAAAATGATATAGTTTGACTTCTTATGGCACAATGAAGTAGAAAATTCTGTCAAACTGATAAGCTTACATGTGCGTAAATAATATAAAACTGAGTTTACAGAGGTTACCGGGGAAACAGCTCTATTTCTGCTGCTCCATAAGCGCCACCTACCGACAGAGAGTGGTTTAAATTTTCATTCAGCCTGACTACTGTTTTTGTTTGTTTGTGAAACTCATGGCCACATTTTTATAATGTTAATAAATTAGATTTTGAATAATTGGCTTTTTTTAACACCTTTTGAATAATGAAACTTTAATTTCAGATATATCACTTTTCACAGTGAATATAATTCCAAAGCAGCATGTATAAATAGTAGTCAAACTGTAAAGTTAACCAATTTTAGAATGCACTGTATTTAGTTGTTTTTAATGAAACATGTTACTAGTGAACATCAACATAAAAAACATTTACTGTCATGTTTACCTTGTTTTTGTTGTTGTTGTTTTTTTTTTGGGGGGGGGGGGGGGGGGGTGGTCTGGGTAATAGTACACCACTTATATTTTTAGGACTACACCACTGATATATATATATTATATATACATATATACATGTATATATTTTATATTTTATAAATATATAACATGCTCAGATGCTTCTCATAGTCAGACTGATGGGACTTGAGGAGGAAGAAATAGGTTTTAGGGGAGGTGACTGATCACATACGCCAGTAGCGTCGGTAATCGATTCCCTCTCGTCGCGAAGGCGACTTTACATCTGCCCTCGCCCCTTCTTCTTCTGCCTCCTGGGTTTTGGATTCATTTTAACATACTCAGGTGCTTCTTTAACAGTCAGGCTGATGGCTGGGCCTTTGATGAATATTTTTCTAAAGGCCCGCCTTCTGGCTTGATAGTGGAAGAGGCTTTTTTTTTATATTTATGTTTCTAAATATTTTGACCTTGTGTTCCTGTATAGTTTTTCCTGAGTACGTAATCAGAAAAAGAAAGAGGGGTTTTTGGGCAAACTGAAGTTTGATAGGTTGGCTAGAACGATATTTGTGCAGACCACAAAATGGCCACCTCTTAGCCACCAGTTTTTTAGAGTAGCTTCTCATCTGGTGTTTGCTAGAGTAAGTTTGAGTTAGCACTCGTCACTTCAGTTAGTTTATATGTCTAGGTTGGCCTTAATTGGCTGCCTGACATTGTTTGCTTGTTGAGCTTCACTTTATTTCCTCTTATCTATGGAGATTCAGAGGTGAAGCCCAGGCATTGCTATGCTTAGCGGCCCAGGCTAGGACTAAGTTTAGGTGTTTATTGTTATAAACCACCCTTTGTATTACTATCCCTTGTTAGGTTGTATTGTTCCTAGTTCTCGCCTCCTCCTGAGGGAGTTGTTAGG
The DNA here is from genome assembly GCA_028476615.1 of Culter alburnus. Classification (NCBI taxonomy): domain Eukaryota; kingdom Metazoa; phylum Chordata; class Actinopteri; order Cypriniformes; family Xenocyprididae; genus Culter; species Culter alburnus. The sequence continues at coordinate 31,072 of JAOTNS010002478.1, forward strand.
CTGTATGCCCATTTTCCCCTTGTTTATGTAGGTGCAATGGCTGAGGTTAACAGCTAAGGTAGCAGGCTGTTATTAGCCTCCTGGTGCTGTTTTCTCAGGTGGTAGGCCCTTATCTTTGTGTAGATATGTATGCAATGTATGCTAGGCCCCACTCGCTAGAACTTTATTCATGCTATGAATTTGTCTTTCCCCTGAGCCCCTTGAATTAACATTCAAGTTTGAGTTACGGTGCTAGGTTTTTAGCTTCCGTTTCTCTAGGGTGCAGTACAGATCTGTAATAATCTGTTTGGTGAGAGCGTTTATCCTTTTCAGGATAGCATGTATTTACAAAGCATTATGTTTGCTTTGGGTTCTAGCTTTTGCCCTACATGTATGTGAGCTTTACTCTAGCGCTGCCACAGGTTAGCACCTGTTCTCATAATAGTAGGCTTGTGTAAGCCTCTATTTAAGAGCATGGTGACTTTTGTACTCCCCGGTTAGGGTTTGTGGTTTTTTCACTGAGTGCATCACCTGTTGGATTGCACACTCAGGTTGAGTGTAGAGAACCTCATTTTCAGTTTGGTTTCTGTTAGCTCCCGCTGGTTTGATCATTGCCACAACAGCTATATTGCATATACTGTAGGAGTTGTAGGCTCTAAATGGATTTAGCCTCCTTCTAGTTTAGCAACTTGTGTTTACAAGTGTTGTTGGTATATGGTCATGAGTTTTGCTCACTTAGTTTAGCACTGCCACAGGTTTATGCTTGTGTCTGTTTGAGGTAGTAGGCCTTTTTAGGCCTCCCTTAGACCATGTTGACATTTCATTGTACTCCTGTAATTGTATATTATGCTACATTGCCTGTTGGAATGTGTAGACTTAGCTCAGGTGTGTTAAGCTTCCCACAACTGTTGGTTGGGTTTAGAGTTGGTCCCCTTTTGAGCTTGGTCCACTTAGCTGGCGCTACGTGTTGCTGAAGTTGTAGGCCCCGCTAAGGCCTCCTTTCAGATTACATGTTGGCACAGTTCTGTGATGGGTCTTGCAGGACCCTTTACCGCCATCAGCTACGTCCGTCTCTGCTAAGAGTAGGCCCTAGGTCAGGCCTCTCGTAGAGTATTGTGGCGGACTGTGTACTCCTCTTGCTTTAAGAGTAAAAGGTGTTTTTACTGAGGACATGGCCTGCTGGCTGGTTTGGTCATGATGTCCACTAGCTGACGCCACGTGTTGTTGAAGTTGAAGGCCTCGTTGAGCTCTTTACTGCCCTAGTACTTCAGAAATCTCTTTAAAAGGTATACATGTGAATTAAACAAGGCACAATGGCCTTCATCATCACAGTATGCTAATGCCTATCTAGTGCGAGGGATTCATCAATATTCTGATTGAGAACTGTTGGGAAACTCCAGGCACAGGATGGTTCTGTCTGGAGAGACAGAGTCGTTTACACCTCAATACACCTCATCTGTACCATTTGCTTCACATGACATATATGCTTTCAACTACATGCTATTTATCTACTAGTGTTTTCTAACTAACTATGTCATGTTTGGTCTCATCTGACAGCTTATAAACTGAACTGAATGGTAGTGTACTTAATGGAGACGTTAAAGTATCCTACTGTACAATCTAGGTATTGCTTAAACATGCATTGAGGAGAATATGCTAATGTACTTCTCCCCCCTCTTGATCACCACCCATTTGCCATATCTTTTGGTTTCCTGTTAGTTTAGTTTCCTGTCAGTTAGTTTTGGTGTTGGTATTCCACTCATGTATAACAATGCTTTTCTCAGGGTATAAGAAGGAAAGGTAACTGTTGTTCGGGGAGAAAAGGCTGTAACCCTGCCACTCCCGCACACCGGTGCGTAACCTCTTAATACAAGAAAGGCTTTTACGGCCTCTTCTGCACAGCAGTGCATTATTTGTTACAACTAAGTTTTCTATACAGTATGTTGTTCCATTCTACTGTCTGTATATTTAAACATGTAACATAATAAATAACTTTGCCTGCTTTAAAGGTTTTAAGAATCTTTCCTTTTGTAACTGATAATGTTGAAAGCTAAATTGATTGTAACTTTCATTATCTAAACGTTCAGGTTAAATCCTACGTTTTCCTATCAATTCAAAGAAAGATTTTTACCTTTAATGAATAAGAGGTAAAAATTAACAACAACTTTAATGGAGTCAGATTAATTATATTGGAGTCAGATAAATAACTGAATTATGCACGTCATCCTACAACTGCTTTTTGTTTCCGATTATTGGTTCAAAATAGCAGCGTAAGCTTCCAGCCTTACATGTGGTTATGATTGCCATTAGCCGATGCCATGTGTTTGCAGGTTGTAGGCCTTCTGGGCCTCCTGTGTAGCACGTTGGAGTTCGGTTGTGTACTCCTCTCACTTTGAGAGTAAAAAGTGCTTTTACTGAGTACGTTACTGAGTGGCTGACCTCAGGGTAAGTTTTTGTAATAAACCTTACTGTGGTTTGGTTTTTTACATTTGCTTCCTTGAGCATGGTTTATGTTTATCCTTTAGCTCTAGTTGAGTTAAGTAGCTACCTCATAGTAGGATGGTTCTATTTTGCTCCTAGAACTTTAGTGGCCACTAGACTAACGCCGTGTGTTTACAAGTAGTAGGCCCTCGGGGCCTCCTTTGAGAACATGCTGGTGTATGTTATAGTGTACTGCTCTCGCTGAGAGAGATAGAGGTGTTTTACTGAGTACACTGCTGGTTGGCCAGGGCCCCAGGTGACTTATTAAGCTCCCTGTAGGTTGTAGGCCCGTTTTTGGGTCTCCCTTGGATCATGATGCCGTATGTTGTACTCCTCTTGCTTTAAAGAGTAAAAGGTTCTTTTACCGAGTGCACTGCTTGTCGGATTGTGTTAGGTGGACTGTTTATGTGGGCACTTTACAATCTTATCTGCTGTTACTAAGTCATGTGGTTGATTCTTGCTCCCAGCAAGACAGGTATTCAAGGTGTGTGGCCTTGTCAGGCCGCCCTTGAATTTCCCACTGTTGTGACTAAGCATATTAGCATATGTGAGGTTCTCCTCCACGTAGAACTATTGTCATGTTGTAGGCCCCTCTCTGGCCTCCATGATTATGTGCCTACAGTATGGTCTACCTGTTAGGTTGAGCTTTGTACTCCCCTGCTAGGGTTGTTTTTGTAATAGTGCTTGGCTCCCTAAGCTGATCATTGGTTGAAGGCTTCCATGAGGCCTCCTGTTGAGGATCAGCCCCAGACTGGTTTGTGCTCCCCTTTATCAGGGTTTCTTAGCGCACAGCCTCCTCAGAGCAAATAATCAAGCGCTGAGTAGATCCTAGGATTGAGTGGAGTATACTCCCCTCAATAAGAGGGTTCATAGCATTCAGCTGAGTTCTGCTCTCCAGGATGCCCGTCTCTACGCGTGTGTTTGAGTTGCTTACTGCCCTTTTTGCAGTCGCTTTTACTTGCTGTCTTCTCTGAAGAATGCGTTGTTGAGATTCTGTATTCAGACAGGGTTGGCCAAGACTAAGTTTGTCCTTTGTCAGACCAGGTCGGCCTCCCTGGTGGCATTGGGGTGACTACGTCCCCCTTCTGTTGGCTGGCCGGGGTTTCCTTTGGGTCCCCTGGCCACATTCCCTTAACCCTCAGGGGTCTGAGGATTTTTGGGGCCCTGGAGAAGTTTTGACATGCCCTGACATTTGTGCTTTTTTCAGTTGTTCATAAATATATTAATGGAAAAAGTGTCATTACACTGTATTCAGCACAAACTAGGTTACAATAATATGTGAGGAACATGTATGTACATGCTTGTGTTTTTGGAGGAATAATGTTTATGTGTGGTTATTGAAAAAACAAAAAACTTAAGTCACTGAAATAGGGCCAAAAAAATAATATTATATATGTGTTCACAAGACTTCTGGGTATTGGAGGTTGTAGACTAGAGTTTTTGCTTCAAAATGATGCAAGAATTATTATGCCTACTCCTGCCATATAAAACAATAGAGAGATTTAAATTTTCTAAGACACTTTTTGTCAAGAAACACAGTGTGCGTGGAGGCGTGAATCATCATGAATAATGGGTCATTTACACCTGAGAATACAAAAGAATCGCATAATGAGTTGTAATGACCTGCATAAATAATGAGCTCTTTCAGTCAGGTAGGCTGTGAAAAAACCCTCTGTGATCATGCTGATAACAGGATTAATGTCCACTCTTGATAAAAACAAAAAACAAAAAAAAACATGATTTTTGTGATCTCAGGCATTCATGTATTATCGCACATGATGTGAATGAAGTTTTGTATAGCCCTATGTTAGATTACAGTACCAGTCAAAAGATTGGACAATTTTTTTTTTTTATAAAAGTCTTAAGTCTCTAACCAAATAATGGTTTTCTATTTTAATATACTTTAAAATATAATGTATTTCTGTGATGCAAAGCATCTGAACATTCCTACCTCTATGGCATTTCATATAGGCTACTATATTTGTTATATTATATAGCCTAAATGTTAATGTGCAGTTGACAAACTATACATCATTAAAAAGATCTAAGACTCAAGCTTCACATTTTGATTCTTAAAATCTTATATTGACCATAATTTCTTAATATGCTTAAAAGCATGCACATCTGGAGAAATATTGATGGATTCTCATATGTTTATGTCAATTTTCTATACAGAGGAGTAATATTTATTCTATATTTATTGTCATCACTATGAGCGCTGGATACTGTGTTTTCAATTCATACTTGCAGCCGGAGGGCACTATGCCCCTTTAGTCCACAAATGCCTCAGTAAAAGAAGAGGCATATCATGTGACATTTCAGGAACTAACAGAGGCCAGAGATCGCTTTAACATCCAGATAAACACTTTTCAAGATAATAAATACATGATTGAGACGATGTATGCATGTATTGCCTCAGAATTTGCGTCTGAATAGCGCTGCTCCGTGGGCATGGCCGCATTTGTGGATAATGAGCTGAATCATGGACTTCTGACATGGCTCTATATTCATACAGATTACATAAACAGAGAATATTTGTTTTCGATTTGACTTACACAATTTAAAACCTGACATTTCAACGTTTCTGACATTTCAACGTTTCTGTTCCTGCTGAACAGTCCCTCAAGACGATAAGATACTGACTGATTCTCTAGGCGCTCCTTTTATACTTCTGGGTCGCGCTATGATGATGTCATAGGCTGTCGCCGACCAATAGGATTGGAGTGGTTTGATTCTTGGCTTTCAGACATCGGTTCATGTGTGACGTTCCCCAAAGAGTCTCGTTCCCTGTTCTCAGGGAACCATGGTTACATACCTAACCTGAGACGTTTTCTGTTTTGCACCATTTCCTGCCAGTCTGTCATCATAGTTATGCATTTCAATTCACTAACTTGCAATTCGAGTCAATATCAGTTATTTTGGATATACTGTATATCAGGTACAGTATGGCAAATTTTCTCAAGAAAAAAAAATCTCAACTAATGCTGTAAAATATACATGGGAATCAGTTAGTACAACATTAATATTTGAAGGTTAAAATGAACTGATTTGTATACAAACTTAAATTACACTTAAGAAAATTTTTATTATAATAAAGTTATAATAGGCCTACTGTTACAGTAGACGGACGACAGACACAGGTATAACTTTTCACAGTCTTTATTTTGACCACAGGAGAGCAAGGAGAATGAAACAGGTGAGATAACTGGAAGTAGTTTGACTTGAACGGGTAATACTTGGAATAGTTACTGTCCTTATCTTTGCAGGGAGTTGAACGCTGGAGACTGGAGATCGCTGGAGCACTTGGAAGCAGACGGGAACACACTCACGAGGCAGACGAGGAACACAATGGGAATCGACACAATGGAGACAGGTAGGTATTCGAAGAGGAGTCCTTGAGGTAAGCATAAACTTGTAAGGGTATGCAAACGAGACCGGACGTGGAGTGCTGTGAGTGTGAGTGTTTTATGGAGCTGCTGATGAGGAGAGTGATGAGGTGCAGGTGGCGGTGATCAGTATTCTGGAGATGGTGCGCGCTGTGATTGGGTGACGTTGGAACCTGACGTGTCTGTGACAGTACCCCCCCCTCCACGGCCCGCTCCAGAGGGCCGAGAACCCCGACGCCGTGGTGGTCGTCCTCTTCCCCGCGTGCCGGTTTCTCAGGGTGACTGTCATGGAAGGTTTGGAGTAAACTGGGGTCTAAGATGTCGTCCCTTGGGACCCAGGAGCGTTCTTCGGGACCATCCTCCCAATCCACCAAGTATTCAAGCTGACCACCACGACGCCGGGAGTTCAAGATCTCTCGCACCTCGTACGCAGCTCCGTCCTCCACGATGAGTGGAAGGGGGGTTCGGCGGGAGCCACGTCAGGTCCTGTGGGAAGAACAGAGGGATGGTGAGCTTTGAGGAGTGACACATGGAAAGTTGGATGTATACGGTACCCTTGGGGAAGACGGAGTTGATAGGTGACCGGGTTGACCTGCTTGACGATGGGGAATGGGCCAATGAACCTGGGACTCAGCTTTCTGCAGGGCAGACGCAGTCTGATGTCACGGGTGGATAGCCAGACCATCTGACCAGGCTGGAATACCGGGGTGTTAGAGCGTCGGAGGTCGGCTACCATTCTGCGTCTGCGCAGGGCTCGTTGCAACTGGTGGTGAGCTGAGTCCCAGACCCTCTCGCTCTCTCGGAACCAGTAATCCACTGCAGGAACGTTGGAGGGTTCCCCATCCCAGGGGAACAGTGGGGGTTGGTAACCGAGTACGCATTAAAACGGTGTAAGCCCAGTAGTTGACTGTCGGAGAGAGTTTTGGGCGTACTCGGCCCAACCCAGGAACTGGTTCCAAGAGTCCTGGTGGTCATGACAGAAGGTACGGAGGAAGCGGCCAATCTCCTGAACCTTCCTTTCCGTCTGCCCGTTCGACTGGGGATGATATCCAGATGTGAGGCTGACGGCCACACCTAGGAGTGAGTAGAAGGACTTCCATACACGGGATATGAATTGAGGCCCACGGTCGGAGACGATATCTTCTGGAATTCCGAAGTATCTGAAGACTTGGTTGAAGAGTATTTCGGCAGTTTCCATTGCAGTAGGTAATCCAGGAAGTGGAATTAAACAACATGACTTTGAGAACCGGTCCACAACAACTAGGATGGTGGTGTATCCGTCTGAGACAGGGAGATCAGATATGAAGTCCACTCCTAGGTGTGACCAGGGGCGATCTGGAACGGGCAGCGGAAGGAGTTTCCCAGCTGGCAGATGACGAGGAGACTTGGAGATGGCACACTCCCTACAGCCCTGCACGTACCTTCTGACGTCGGCTGCCATCCCTGGCCACCAGAAGCGTTCTTTCAGCAACGAGAGGGTCTCATTGGCCCCCGGGTGACCAGTGCCAAGTGACGTGTGGGCTGAGTGAATGGTGGGAGTGCGTCGTGTCCGTGGAAGATAGAGCAAGCCAGGTGGACAGCCCGGCGGAGGGTTAGTGGAGGCATTAGAGGAGGGAATGGTCTCTTCTGACCATGTTATGGGACTCACGATGAGGGAGCTAGGAATAATGGGTTCTGGTTCCTCAGTCTTTCCTCAGGGGCATGCAGACGGGAGAGAGCATCCGCTTTCACATTTTTCGTACCAGGACGGAAGGAGATGGTGTAGTTAAAGCAGGAGAAAAACATGGCCCAGCGAGCTTGTCTAGGGTTCAATCTTTTCGCAGAGCGAAGGTACTCCAAGTTTTTGTGATCTGTTAATACCAAAAAGCATTTTGGCTCCCTCCAGCCAATGCCTCCACTCTTCCAAAGCAAGCTTGATCGCTAGAAGTTCCCTGTCCGATGGAATAGTTGACTTCCGCCGGGCTGAGCTTGCGGGAGAAGAAGGCGCATGGATGGAGTCTACTTGGGGTCCCCTGCTGCGATAACACCGCTCCCACTCCGGTGGTAGATGCGTCCACTTCAACAATAAATAGTTTCTCTGGATCAGGTGTACGAGTAAGGGAGCGGTAAAGGCTTCTTTGAGCTGGTTGAAGGCGTTGGTGGCTGCCGGGGTCCAGGACAGAGACTTGGGCTGGTTGCGGAGTAAGCTGGTGAGTGGATGGGCGATAGAGCTGTAACCTTTGATGAATCTTCTGTAGAAATTTGAGAAACCGAGGAAGCGCTGGAGTTCTTTAATGGTGGTGGGTTCTGGCCAGTTGGTAATGGATTCCACCTTCCTCTCGTCCATCCGGATGCCACTGTGGTCGATGTTATATCCCAGGAATGAAACGGAGGGTTGATGGAATGTGCATTTTTCAGCCTTGAGGAACAGATGGTATTGGCGAAGGCGGTGAGGACCTCCGCAACGTGTTGGCGATGTTCGGCCTGGCTCCGGGAGTAGATGAGAATGTCGTCTATGTAGACCAGGACAAACTGATGGAGAAACTCCCGGAGCACCTCATGAATGAAGTCCTGGAATACGGAGGGGGCGTTGACTAGTCCATACGGCATGACCAAGTACTCGTAGTGGCCAGTAGGGGTGATGAAGGCGGTCTTCCACTCGTCCCCCTCACGTATCCGGATGAGGTTATACGCGCTGCGGAGGTCCAGCTTCGTGAACACAGTGGCACCACGGAGATGTTCTAGGGCAGCTGGGACGAGAGGAAGGGGATAACGGAACTTTACTGTTATCTTGTTGAGTGCACGGTAGTCAATACAGGGCCGCAAGCCTCCGTCCTTTTTAGCCACAAAGAAGAAACTGGAAGCAGCAGGGGAAGTAGACGGCCTGATGTAACCTTGGGCGAGGGCTTCCTTGATGTAATCCTCCATGTTTTCTCCTCCGGGATGGAAAGCGGGTAGATTTTTCCTTTGGGCACTGGTTCACCCGGAAGCAGGTCGATGGCACAGTCCCATGGCCGGTGTGGAGGCAGCTTGAAAGCCCGCTGAGGGCAAAATACGTCGCTGAAGGGGGCGTAACACTCGGGGATTTCCACAGAACGTTGTTCAACAGGACTTTCGATGGACGTGGCGCAGAGAGAGAGATCAGGTGAGGAGTTTGGTGGAACTGGCAGATCCGTCAAACAGTGCTTGAAGCAAGTGTCGCCCCACTTCAGGACTTCGCCCGTTTTCCAAGAGATGGTCGGATTGTGCTGCTCCAACCAGGGGCGCCCCAGAACCACGTCAGCGGTTGAGTCCTCTAGAACCAGCAGATGCGCCTCTTCTTGATGTAGAAGTCGAACTTGAATGTGAACGGGTCCTGCCACAGAGCGGACGCGCTTACGGCTCAGGGGGCGGTTATGGAGCGGATCTTGTAGATGGTCGAAGTCGGAGAGGTCTTGATGCGGAGTTGACGACAGAGGGCACCAGAGATGAAGTTGCCGGCGGACCCCGAGTCGATGAGCGCGACCACTGTAAGTGAAACATTGGCGGCAGTAAGATTGATGGCAGTAGTGAGTGGTTTCATTTTATAGCAGGAATAATGGCACTCACCAGGGGTCGCGGCGGTCGTGTGGGGCATGCAGCAATCACATGCCCGGTTCACCACAGTAGAGACAGAGACGAAGGTGAGGCGGCGGCGGCGTTCTTCATAGGATAGACGAGAGTTTCCTACATCCATGGGTTCTTGAGCTGGTTCTGGAGTGCTGACGGGTTCGGATCGGCAGAGTGGCACGGTGGAGAAGAACTGGTCCTGGTGCTCTTGGAGGCACGCCTGCATGCGAGTGGCGCAGCGGATGGGAGAGCTGGATGAACTTTTCTAGGCCGATGTTGTCCTCGCATGCAGCGAGTTGCAGCCGCACCCGAGGTTCCAATCCTTGCCGGTAGTTCGTTATCAGGGCTTGTTCATTCCATCCGCTGAGGGCTGCAAGCGTTCTGAACTGCAAAGCATAATCATAAACAGACATGGAGCCTTGTCTCAAATTATAGAGTTTCTCACCAGCTGAAGAGTCTGTGATGGGTTTCCCGAATACCTCCCGGAAGTGGGAAATAAACGACGAGTAGGATTGGGTTACAGCGCCCTGCTGGGACCAGATGGAATCGGCCCATTTTAATGCTTTGCCGCTGAGCTGAGAGATAATGAACGCTATTTTGGCAGTGTCACTCGGTACAGGTGCGGCTGCATCTCCAGGACCAGTGTGCATTGCAGCAGGAACCCGCTGCAATCCTCCGCCGATCCTGAGTAGGGCGCCGGTTTGGCCATGGGACTGGCGTACGGCGGCAGTGAAGGAGGTGTGTTGACGTGCTCAGTGGGGCTAGCTGGTGCTGGTGCAGGTGAAGATGGAGGAACTGGAGATGGTAGCTATGGGTGAATTATTAGCGTGCGCCGAAGCGCATCCACCAAATCCTGAAAGGGGTCGGGTTGGCTCATCCTGGGTCAGCGGTGTTGGTCCGGTCTTCTGTTACAGTAGACGGAGGACAGACACAGGTATAACTTTTCACAGTCTTTATTTTGACCACAGGAGAGCAAGGAGAATGAAACAGGTGAGATAACTGGAAGTAGTTTGACTTGAACGGGTAATACTTGGAATAGTTACTGTTCTTATCTTTGCAGGGAGTTGAACGCTGGAGACTGGAGATCGCTGGAGCACTTGGAAGCAGACGGGAACACACTCACGAGGCAGACGAAGAACACAATGGGAATCGACACAATGGAGACAGGTAGGTATTCGAAGAGGAGTCCTTGAGGTAAGCATAAACTTGTAAGGGTATGCAAACGAGACCGGACGTGGAGTGCTGTGAGTGTGAGTGTTTTATGGAGCTGCTGATGAGGAGAGTGATGAGGTGCAGGTGGCGGTGATCAGTATTCTGGAGATGGTGCGCGCTGTGATTGGGTGACGTTGGAACCTGACGTGTCTGTGACACCTACTAACTTTAAATTTATTTCTACTCCAATTCGTTTTTTTGAAATATAAACATTTAAATGGTGGCTGTCAATTTGATGGATTTATTCAAACATGCATAATATAGGCTATTGAAAGAAGAACATTAAAAATTATAATTAATATGTAATATAGCGTATATATTTAGCTAAATGCTCCTGTCAAGAGTTCACTTTTCTAGCTGACTAACGAGTTTATGGTCACTGAATATGTTTGTTCTGAGGTAAATGTGACGTTACGTGACATTGTTTACAAGCTGTTATTAATGTCTTTCCAAGGTTGAAACACTGATTAAGTGATTATACGAGACATGATACGGATTTTGTTAAGTTGTACTGTATCTTTTATCATACCTTGAGATTAGGGTTGCCAACTTCTGGAAAGGAAAATAAGGGACAATCGTGGTTTTTTTATAGGAAAATAAGGGACAGAATAAGGGACACTTAAAATTTTATCACATTATCAATTTATATTTTCAAATCCGTTAAAGGATTATTAGGCTGCATAAATTAGGTTAGCCGGAACCGGGAACATTTCCTATAACACCAGATGTACTCGTTACATCAGAAGAAGAATGGCATCTACGCTAATATTAGTCTTTCTGTTTATCCTGAGGTTTACCGTAGTCAACCGGATCTGGGCCGTATCAACGTGAGACCAAGGACCTGCGCCCTTTACATGACCACAACGCAACGCAGAACACGCCCTGAAGTATCAGCAGAGATTGAGTCAACTAGATCATCCACTGTGAAGGCCTCATCAACACGACAACCAGTGCAGCTCCTCAACAACCGTTCATACCGGCGTGATGAATACGATCCTCAACTGGATGGAACTGAAATAAATACTTTGAATGTTGCAATCCTATCGGACTTATGATAGCAACCTGAGTTGTAACAAAGCACTGTTCGCCAGAGGAGAACTGGCCCCCCGACTAAGCCTGGTTTCTCCCAAGGTTTTTTTTCTCCATTTTAACACCTATTTGTCACCTGATGTCACCTGTTGGAGTTTGGGTTCCTTGCTGCTGTTGCCTTTGGCTTGCTTAGTTGGGGACACTTGACATTTGATATTCAACAGTGCTTTGATCTGCCTGCATTGACACTATTCTTTAAGAGCTGCTGTGCAGCCAAAATAATGTACCAGTTATCAATGTAAAGCTGCTTTGACACAATCTACATTGTAAAAAGCGCTATATAAATAAAGGTGACTTGACTTGACCATGGAAACGGGCGGCTGAGAAGAAGCGTGCCATAGGCAGCTACTACTTTTGTTTAATGGCGATTTACATTCTTAGTGCATATCACCACCTAAGGGGCAGTTGTGCAATCAATTTTTAATCTTATCTCAATCTTTAATCAGTTTTTGATTACTGTGAACAAGAAAAACAGCTTGCAAAGATAATATGGCATAAACTTTATGTATGACTTTATGTAGGAGTTTTTTTATGTTTAGCCATTTTGCTTCCACATTTCTTGTAAGGTGAGATGTATCGCATATGAATTTTTATTATAGAAATACATTATACAACCCTCTCAAAAACAAACAAACAAACAAACAAACAAAAAAAAATACCATTGAGTGCAGATCCAGAACAAAATAAATTAAAGATGAGAACAAAATTATGAGATGAGAACAAAATACATTAAATTAGAGTATAATAAACATTGCTTAGAAGAAGGTTATGTTCAGAGAATAATTTGCTATGGCTACTTAGCCTACATACCCTCAAAGTTACCTCAGGTTTTGGAACCAAAAGCTGAGGTTATCCGCTTACTGGGCCTCATATACGCAAGTTTTTTAGGAAGCATGAACTTGCGTGCAGCAAATATCAACAAAAATCAGCAAAAATAAATCTGGTTGAGAATTGTAATATAAGCATTTTGATAATTTAGATTATTTTCCTGATAAACAACCGAAGCTCATTAGTCGATCATAAACCATTAGAATAGATTAGAATGTCAAATTAAAATGAATTTAAATTAAATTATAAAAGATGGGTGTTTGTGATCCATTGAAAATACCATTTTTTTTCAGGGTTAGCTTTGCATGCGCAAATAACAGCATAAACAAAAGAACATGAGGATTGTGAAGGATGCTGTTTTACTTGGATATTGGATATTGATACCAGTAAACCTTATCCACCTTATTTTCGGGCATGACCATGGCCCTGTCCCTAATGGCACCCTAAACACTCGCAGCCTTCCAAGGAGTATGCACTTTTGACCGCAAAGGGGCCGCTCGCGATTACCATTCTGAAACCTATGATGACAAATGGGACAGCCTGACCCTACGGTCTCATGGACTTAACGGATATGCACACGGCAGCCATTCCACACAACCGGAAGTGCATATGAAGTGTGCCTTTTGGTACAGGGCCTGTTTGTAAAATAAATGTGTCTAGCTTCCGGTGTCATCCACGTCCCGCTATTTTTAGATGTACTGCTTGATACTGCAAACTGGTATTTCTTACCATATTATTTTAATGTTTTGTCATAATTATAAACAACCTAGTTTGTAGCGCAATTAGTTTTACCATTTACTGCACTTTATTATTATTATTGTTATTTTCCTATGCTAATGAATTGGAAGTTTTAAACATTCATAGCTTACTTCTATGTTGCAAGATAAGGTGGAATATGAGCTGTGTTTCATTTCAAAGGCTGCCTTCTCCAGAGGCCGTATTTGTCAGCCACATATGTTATCAGACAGGAATTTCTCATTTCATAAAAGTATCCATTCCTTGTGAATGTAGCCTTCCCAGCCTTAGAATATTCAAATATATATTCAAAACCAGGCATGTATGTAAATGAAGATAACACAGTCAATATACAGGCATGTGTGGGTGGTTTCTCTTTGGCTGTATAGGAATGATGATGAATGCCACTTCAGTATTGAGTGTTATCTAATGCAGTGATGGAACATTAACATACTGCCAATGAAATGTTTAAAAGTGCAGATTTTCACAAAGGACAAATTCAATCACTAATTACACTGTACTGTAGTGGTCAGATTTTACCCCCAATGCAGCAACAAGCCATTAAACATCTGTTCAGCAAAGGTTTGAAATGTCAACTAAAATCTCAAACAGATCTTACCATTGTTATATATGACAATAATAACCCAAAGTTTATTTAAAATAAAGATATTTAGATCTGTCCTAGAAAAATCTCTATTGTACTGTACAGTATTTTCACAGAAAAGTCAATCATTTTAAAATATATTCTTTATACCTTAAAATGCAAGTTACCTAAATCTTCAAAAGACACTTTTGAACAAATCTAAGGCATCAATAATAATAATAATAATAATAATAATAATAAACATGCACTAATAAACATGCACACACAAAAGTATTAATGCATTATCTTCCAATTCCAAAACAAACTAAATTATATATAATATCTCTCTCTCTATTCCTTATACAACCTTCTAAGTTTATAGGGCTGGAGCCTATCCCAGTTTCTTAGGCCAGAGGCAGGAGAAAGCACCCTGGACAGATGTAATATATCAGATATTCAAAAGCCCTGAAAAGCGTTAAACAGGGGAAAACCAGTGAATGTAACCTCTCACTGCAGATAACTGAGTTGGTCCAGATATAAACACTTTTTTAGAAATGTAGGCATGGCTTTAAACTTCCCAATGATATACATGAGATTTGTTTTGAAGTAGTTAAGATCTTGTAGTAGTATTTTGTTTGGTTCCTGTAGCTCCGGGGTGTTCAATCCTGCTTCTGAAGGGCCACTTTCCTGCAAAGTTTAGCATCAACCCTGATTAAGCACCTGAATCAGCTAATGAAGGTCTTCAGGATTACTACAAACTTCCAGGCAGGTTTGTTGGAGGCAGGCTGGAGTTAAACTATGTAGGAAGGTGGCTCTCCAGGAGCAGGATTGGACACGCCTGCTGTTGCACCTACAGCAGTGGTTTTCAATCCTGGTCCTGGGTACCCATAACACTGCACATTTTGAATGCCTCCCCTATTTAATGCAAATGATTCAGATCATCAGCTTGTTAGGAAAGCGCTCCATTAACAGAACTGACTGTGTCAGATAAGAAAAATATATAAAATGTACAGAGCGGTGGGTCCCCAGAGCAAAGATTGAAACCAGTGAGCTACAGAAAGCACTTCTCACTTCATTATTCACTTTCATACATGAAACAGACAAAACAAGATGACAATGCATTTGCCGTTTTAATAGCGCTTTTATCAAAAGCACTTCATCAAATCTCAACAGTTTTCTTTTCTAATACTGGAGTGTATGCCAATGGCATATACTAGCTTCACACAGATACTTCTGTAGTAGCTACTGTAATGTCCACCTCAGCCGAAAGCAGAGGGTGGAACAGGAAATTGAAGGCAAAAGCAAAGGCATTTCGGGCTTTAACCCTCCAGTCCTGCTCAATCTTGACCTGTCGTTGTATTGGTACAAGTGGTGAGGCACATGTCTTGCAGTGCAAGGCCTTGAGTTCAAACACTGGCCATTTGCTGCCCAGTCTACCTTCAAGTACCGTGCTGAACTCCACCACACTGCCTGAGCTGAGTGCCAATAGGACGTGTCTGAATTCGCTACTAGCCCGAAGCACAATGTCTTTGGTGGCATCATCAAAATCTTGTGCCCCACTGCACCCCTTCTGCGGCATTCCCATGGTCACTTCAAACTTGTAGTGGTCAAAACGTTTGACATGGCACTTATGCTTTGCAAGCGCCTTGAGCTGACACAGCGGTTCAGCGGGTCCTGGCTGGGTTTCATCACAGGCAGGGTACTCCTCACCATATAGACATCGGGCCCAGTCTGCTATAAAAACCGGCAGAAGGTTGATGACAGATTGCGCTCCATTCTCGATCTCAGTGATGCGAACGTACTTAAATCGACCCTCCCATGTCACCCGGTTGTCCCTCCAAGTGGCTGCAGAGGATCTGGGCGTGTGCCATGTTATGCTCCTTCCAAGCACGAGGGCCACACAGGTGACTGTACTCCTGCCATGTCAAGGTGGAGTTGTATACCTTCATCCCCTCAGAACGGTACACGTAGAACCAGCTGAAAAGCACCAGAGCTGAAATCCACACAAGGATCAACTTGAACACGCTGCTACGCCGCAAAAAGTGCAGAACTGCAAAAGGCGACATGCTAAAACGTGTCCACCAGTGCAACAAGACAGGCAGCACACAAACACACACTGTTACAGCCATTTTGGTCAGTTCCAGGGCGAGGAACCATTGCACCAGCTGCACCAGCATTATGGCTGCTAGAGCCAGTGATAGTACCGGCAAAGCAAAGAAGAAAAGGAGGTAGCCCACAGCTGTGCGCATTAGCCCCAATGCAGTAGACTCTTGCAACAACGTGACAGACAGTTCACACCAGATGAAGCACACCAGGTAGGGCAGCAGCACACAGTAGGTGCCACGTGCACCACCTGTTGTGGCCATTCGGGCACACAAATACAGGAGGTAGAAATACAGAAAACAAGGCACACCCACATGCAGTACCAACCAGTCACCAAAGTGCATGTTGAACCAAGCGCCACCAACTATTCGACCCACCCAGCCTCCCAGCAACTGATTCATGAATGCAGAAATGGCGGAGGCAACCTGGGAGAGCAGAGCAAGTTTGGAATGCTGCTGCGCTGCTGGTCGCAGGCTTAAGTAGCCGCTTACAGTGAAGAAGACTGCAACCGTAGCCAGTTCTGAACATGGCAACCAGGACTTGTCTGCCACGGGAAAAGAAAGGATGAGGAAAAGTGAAGAAAGGAGAAAGTAGAGGTATGGCTCAAGGTGATTCCATGTGAAGTTTGACTCTGCCTGCTCAAGGTCTATGCCTGGCTCAAAATGAGACAACATGGCCGTCAACGCTCGAAAGTTCTCCCATGCCTTGCTGTTCTGAAAGACTCGGAGAGTACAGATTACCATTGACACAAAAGAAAGGTAGAATATAATAAGAGGAATGACAAGGACAAAGAACTCTAGGGTTAGGTTTGAGATGATGAAGAAGAAGATGAGGGTATTGATGTGATGAGTAGGTATGAGGGCGCTAATCCACTGCATGCCCGCACGGGACGCCCAGTCAATCAACACCTCTTTCACCTCCAACACTGCATGAAAGGGAAACTTCAACACCTGTAGGTACGAAGAAAATTGAGTTAGTCAAAAAATAATATTATTATAATATTGGCTGTCTCAAAACAAGGTAAGCTGCTAAACTAAATAGTAGGGGTGTCAATTTTCAAGAATACTCCAGGCAGGATAGTTCACCATAAAATAAACCATTAAAGCTTTTGTTCATCTTCAGAACACAAACAAAGATATTTTTATTATTCTCTCATCATATTTGTCTGTCCAATGAAAATCCTTTTCTTTACCTGGCAAGCCCTTTTGAGCTTTCATTGACCATAGTTGAACTAAACACTGATCAGCACATGAATAAACCTCTAAATTAAATCTGCTCATCATATAAAGCAATGTGTCTCTTCAGTAGACCTGTATTAAAACATCTAAATTATGTGATTTACTTTTACGATGTCTTTATGCAATTTTTGAAGCTTGGAAATTTTGGGTTACATTGACTTTCAATGAATGGACTAAATGTTGAGAGAATATTATTAAAATATCATATTTGAGTTTTGAAGATGAACGGAAGCCCTCTGAGTCTCGAACAACATGAGGGTGAGTAAATGATGACAAAATTTTCATTTTGGGATGAACTATCCCATTGAAATTGATAATTAATAATTACATTAATTCCACAGAACGGAGTACAACTCCAAATATCATGTACATGTGGCCTACTTTTGGTAAGAACATGTACAGAAAACACATATAAGACTCTTCATTACGACTTCATGTTGTACTTTAGCTTATGATCACTGTATTTGTAGTGTATATAACCATTATTTATAGAAAAACACTCTTAACACTGATGATGTTGAACATGCCAAATGTGTGCATTCTGTCAAAGACATGCAATAACATGCAGTGCAAGTTCAAGTGTTTTGGATAAACAGTGTATAAGCAGTGTTTTCTATCTAATTAAAGGTGTATCATTTCATCCAGTATATAGGTGTTTTATATTGTATGTTCTTGTTTACATATTGACACATTAGCCAATATCCTGTGTATAATTGTCCATGGAGAGTATCTCATAACAATCCCTTGTGAAATTCCACTTTGGTTAGGATGCCATTTGTGTGGACAGCTGGCCATGCAGGCAGTACACAAAATAAGTAAGCTCACCAAGTTTTAATATGCATAGACTCAATCAGAAATAATAACACCTTCTGATGCAAAGGCAGTTCATCTGGGTTCTTTACTGGCCCTTCATCATCGTCATCATCATTCCCTCCTGCTTCCATGGCAGATGTTGGTGAAATACCCTCAGCGTATTGTTTAGTATTCTCAACAAACTCTTCTACACCTACATATTCAGCCCCTGCCAAAGCAAAAATACACAGATTCAGAATATTATATGCATATTACCACATATGTAATATAAGTCTCAAACATATTAGACCCTAAAGGAAAGATAACACAAATTCACCATCTCTTGCGACCAAACTCTCCAAAATTTTTTTTTGTTTCTGTGCTTGGCTTGAGAGAGGGCAGCTGGGAGAACCATCTGGAGGAGCAGGAAACACAACATTTGTTCTAAAGATATTTACAGTTAACCCTGTTGATTTAAGGAAAATAACTGCATGAAGATTCTTAATTTGTCATTTTTATTTGGAGTTCCACAGAAAAATAATAACAGCATACAGGTTTAGAACAATAAGAGGGTGAGTAAATAATGACAGAATTGTCATGTTTGGACAAACTATTTCTTCAGCATTATCCAAATTGGTTGATCACAACAACATATTCCTGATATTTCACCTGTCTCAGTGTTGAGCTGGCTGACATTTTCCAGAAGTTCAGAGGCAGTGATGTTTTTCTTCTTCTCTGGATTGAGTTTCCAGTACATGAGCAGAGCTGCTTTCCTTACACTGCGCTGAAAACGAGATTCACATGCTAGGGAACACACCTCCTCTCTGTTCTCAGCTGTGATGCCTGGCACAAACATACACAGACACACTAATCCATTATAAAGTCAGTCTAAATGTAAATATAGACAAAGGGGTATTATATGTTTACAATCTAGATATCATAAGTATCTGCTTTACCCCTCCTGTCATGCAGGCAGCGCTGTAACAGTTTCACTGCATCTTTCCGTCCATTTTTTGCCGCCTGGAGTAGCCATGTAACCGCAGTGACAGAATTTACTTCTTCATCTTCTTGCTCAGCTAATCTCAGGTAATATCTACCAATCTGTTTAATCAACAGTGTAAGTTTTCGAATACTATAACAATGTACAATGTAAGTGTATTTTTGTGGCATTCAGACCTCTGTCTGTGCTTTGGCATCCCCATTCTTTGCCTTCTGTTTAAGATCATCAATGCTTTGCGCCTCTGGGATTTCCCCTAGAAAATGGAAACAATCAAACACACAAACAGCCTTATACTCACATTGTGCTGTCACAACAAATATGTATAGTAAAGCAAACCAGTTCTGTTTGTATTAAGCAGATTTTCTTTTTCTTTTTTTTTTTTTAAATCAGATCTTTAGGACGACTGCCTAGTGCCTACACCATCTTATTTGCAATTGTTCAAAGCATTTTGGTTTGTTTAAGCAATGTAGTTCCAGCATATCTATGATAAGCTGAGAGTTCTACACTTCCTTGGTAGTTGAAAGCAGAAAAGATTAAGAAAAATAGGATAACTGACAACATATAAGTGCTTATAGTTTTTATTTTAATTTTTGTTTTCTTATAGTAATTAAAAAAAAACAAAAAAAAACATATTTAGTTTTATTTTTTATTTCATTGAACTATGCTATGTGTGCCTGGGCCTGCTTTGCCAAATGGCTTAACATCTAGTGGCTTTACTTATGTATATCTGGGCTAGCAAAGCCCAAAGTTAACTAGTGACTTGCAGTAGCAATGTGAACCTGGGTGCCATACCCTTAAGTTTAACTACTGACTTAAACCTGCTATGTGCCAGATCCAAGATGGCTCAAACATACCTAATTAGAACGCACACTATGTGTGACTTTAACAAATGATTTGCAAGCTGATAGAGATGAAAAATAATCCACAGCAACAACCTGAGCAAGCATGCATGCTGCATGCAATTATTTATATTCTGCCATGTTGCTTATATGCTTATCCACTCTTTGTATTAACACAACTTGTAAAACATCAAACATGATTGATAAATGCAGATGATGCAACATTGTTTTGAAATAATAAAAAAGGCTGTTCACTAGGGCCGCACAATTTATCGTGAATAAACCGCACGCAATTTGGCAAAGTCAGCGATTGTTTTATGCGCAGCTTGTCAGAGCTGTACGGCTCTGTGATCAGTAGTAAATGCTTCTCCATCTGAAATCCAGAGGGAGCTCTTGCGCAGAAACTGCAAATATGCCCTGCCGCAGAAGTAGATAACACGTGTCATATCGCTGTAGCTGAATAAACAGATTGAAACGCTTTGATTGATTAAACATGACTAATAAACACACAACTGCCTTATTCTGTGTAAGAAGCCACATCATCTCACAGAAGGATGCTCAACTGTCGTTATGAAGTGAGTTTGGAATAAAAACATGCTATTAAATGTCTTTTGTTGGACAAGATGATAATAAATGCTTCTGTAAAGATGTCTGACGCATGTTGCTTTTTCAAATGTACAGGTCCATCTCAAATTAGAATATTATTCCTTATCTTTCCAATCTCACATTAATAATGTAACCCGCTCTGCATATTTTCATCTACGCAACATTAACCGTCTTCGTCCTTCACTCACTGTTCAATCCACCTCGATTCTTGTACACACCCTCGTCACCTCCCGTATTGATTACTGTAATTCTCTTCTTTTTGGTCTCCCTCGTTAATCTATCTATAAGCTCCAACTGGTCCAGAACTCTGCTGCCCGCATTATCAGTAAAATCCCCACTTTTCACCACATTACTCCTGTTCTTCAACAACTTCACTGGCTCCCGGTCAAATTTCGAATTAATTTCAAAATTCTCCTTTATGTCTTCAAGGCCATCCATCGCCTTGCCCCACCGTATTTATCTGGTTTGCTTGACATTGCCACTCCTTCCCGTTCACTTCGATCTTCTTCTTCCATTCACCTCACTGTGCCCACTGCTCGTCTCAGCACTATGGGGAGCAGAGCCTTCAGTCGCTCTGCTCCCCTACTCTGGAATGCTCTTCCACCTGACATTCGTAATACGGATTCTCTTCCTCTGTTTAAATGCAGACTTAAAACTCATCTGTTCATACTGGCTTACTCTTAGTGATTGCACTCATCGTCCAATTGTTTAATGTTTATGTAATGTTTATGTGTGTGTTGTTTATTTGTTATGTAAAGTGACCTTGAGTGTTCAGAAAGGCGCTTCTAAATAAAATGTATTATTATTATTATTATCATGAAAAAGTTATTTTTTTTTCCCCTGTAATTTAATTAAAGTAAAACTTAAATATATTCTAGATTTATTAGACAAAGTAAAATATTTCCAGACTTTTTTGTTTTCATTTTGATGATTACAGCTTGCTGCTCATCAAAACCAAAAAATCAGTATCTCAAATTATTAGAATATTTAATTTCAAGTTCTATTAAATTACCATTCTCAGGGTATAAATACTGGGTTTAGGTCAGTAATCCCAACAGCAGTCATGGGGAAGTCTGCTGTCCAGAAGACGATCATCAAGACCCTCTACAATGAGGGTAAGTCACAGAAGCTAAAAGAGCTGGCTGTTTGCAGAGTGCTGTGCCAAAGCATATTCATGGAAAGTTGACTGGAAGGAAAAAGTGTGGTAGGAAAAGGTGTACAAGTGAAAGGAATGACCACAGGCTTGAGAAGATTGTCAGGCGAAGCCGATTTAAGAACTTAGGAGAGCTTCAAACGGAGTGGACTGAAGCTGGAGTCAGTGCATCAAGAGCCACCACACACAGACGTCTTCAGGAAATGGGCTACAACTGTCACATTCTACATACCAAGCCACTTCTGAACCAAAGACAACGTCAGAAGCGTCTTACCTGGGCTAAGAGGAAAAAGAACTGGACTGTTGCTCAGTGGTCCAAAGTCCTCTTTTCAGATGAAAGTAAATTTTGCATTTCATTTGGAAATCAAGGTCCCAGAGTCTGGAGGAAGAGTGGAGAGGCACAGAAACCATGTTGCTTGAAGTCCAGTGTGAAGTTTCCACAGTCAGTGATTATTTGGGCTGCCATGTCATCTGCTGGTGTTGGTCCACTGTGTTTTCTGAAGTCCACAGTCAACGCAGGCATCTACCAGGAAATTTTAGAGCACTTCATGCTTCCTTCTGCTGACAAGCTTTATGGAGATGCTTATTTCATTTTCCAGCAGGATTTGGCACTTGCCCACACTGCCAAAGGTACCGAAAGCTGGTTCAATGACCATGGTGTTACTGTGCTTGATTGGCCAGCAAATTCGCCTGACCTGAACCCCATAGAGAATCTATGGGGTATTGTCAAGAGGAAGATGAGACACCAGACCCAACAATGCAGATGACCTGAAGGCCGCTATCAAAGCAACCTGGGCTTCCATTACACCTGAGCAGTGCCACAGGCTGATTGCCTCCATGCCACGCCGCATTGATGCAGTAATTCATGCAAAAGGAGGCACAACCAAGTATTGAGAGCATAGAAATGAATATACTTTTCAGAAGCCTGACATTTATGTTTAAAAAATTTTATTGATCTTATGAAGTATTCTCATTTATTGAGATAGTGAATTGGTGGGTTTTTGTTAAATGTGAGCCAAAATCATCACAATTAAAAGAACCAAAGACTTAAAGTACTTTCAGTCTGTGTGCATTGAATTTATTTAATACACAAGTTCCACAATTTGAGTTGAATTACTGAAATAAATGAACTTTTCCATGACATTAACTTATTGAGTTCTATTCTAACTTATTCTAACTAACTTATTAAAAACTCACCTGTACATTATAAGCGACTCAAACTTGCAGTGTTTTCAGATGGATTAGCATTTGGAGCCATAGTTCATTGACAAGCTGTGCTTAAAACAAACAAACAAACAAACAAACAAAAAAAACTAAGACAAATCAGCTCAAATGAAATAATTAGTTAATTTATAGGGAATTTTAAGAGAGTTACTTTACGACCGAGCAACTGAATTGTCCAGCGTTCATTTGCACGGGCCGTAACCATAAACTCTGTAGTATCCGACTATCGTAAAAACACTATTTAGTAGCAAGGTAACATAGATCGGCAGTTTAAGACATTAAATTTGTAAGCACAAAACACAAGACACTTCTCTTTAAAAATCTACAGGAGACTTTATTGATTATTCTAACACAAACTATTATCTAACACAAACACACACACACACACACACACACACACACACACACACGTTGCATAAAGAAAGAAAGTGAGAAAGAAAGTTTTAAGAGAGAATCTAATGATGAGCATGATTTCTAGCAAAATATGCACTTCATAAGACCTGACATGAACAAACCATGAATCATTAATTTAATGCACCAGTTCAGCTATAGAATCTGGAGGTACTTGCTTGTCGTTCGTGTCTTTGAATGTGGATTCCCTTCCTTGGCTTGGAGAAAGGGGGTTTCCGGGTTTGCTGGTTTGTCGTGGAAAAGTCAATCACATTCGGACGTGCTGGCAAACGAATTGAGTCTCCCTCTTTGACTGAAGTTTAAAGTTGAGGCGGCAAAAAGTCGTTGGTTAAACTTTGTGGCAAAACTTAACTTAGAGAATATGAGACTCTCAACGTAAAAAAAGGAAAGTAAAAGAAAAGAAAAGTGAGTGAGAAGTTGGATGGCTTGAATGAAACTGCTTGTCTGCTTGTCATCATCTGTTCTTTGTCTCAGTCATCTTCTTTGTTCCAACTGTTGTCCAACTCTGACTTTTGTCATTCTGATCTGACTACATAAACTTAGGTGTTTGTCCCACCTCTTTGAGGAGTTCTGACCAATTAGGTATCATCTTTGTTTCAAAGGTGGCTTTTCTCCTCCCCGATAATAAACTAAATGTTATTTCATGTTCTCCTCAATTCCCGCTCTCGGCAGAGAATAAAAAAAAGATTACAGTTTAGACCTGATTTCCCTAACAATAATACGCTACATTTCACACAGATTTTATTCAAGCCAAACAATGAATTATGAATAGAGATTTAAATTAATTCCAAACAAGGTACACTTTCAATCAATCATTCAAAAGTTATAACATTTACATGAATTGTGAGTGTTCTAAGCATAACTGGTCACATGTACAATGTGTAGACATGATATGGAATTATGCAGTGGAACGATGTTTGATAAGTCCGTTTAGAATTGTTTGGAACAATTTGATGCAGTTTATTTGAAAAACAGTCTCTCTGTGATTTTTGTGGATTTCAACTGTGTCACTCAGAGGCCACAGGCCTGCAATGTCTCTCTGATCTCAAGATCAAAAGAGACAAAAACTCTGGTGTTATCTTCGTGCAGCTCAAGTTGCATTGTCTTTCCAACCATTTGGTTTCTACAGATGGCTTAAATTTGACACCCTTCCTTAGCCAGGAAGCATGCATGTCCATAAAAATACTTAGCACGGGGTTGTTGGTAGACTCAAAGCAGGCCTGGCGCCACGAGGGGGCAAAAGGGGGCATTGCCTCTTCAGATCTGATTTGTGCCTCCTCAGTTTCAATTTGTCCCCCCTTCACCCCCGAAACGCGATCGATTTTAACCCTTTAACGCATACGATCACACTGGTGTGATTAAAACATTCAGTGCGTCACTGCTAAATTCAAACCTGCTTTCGCGCTGCTGCCGCTGAGCCAGAGATGGATGCACTCAGTGCTTTTCATATTTCACAACTATTCAGTGTTTTCAACCACATAATGTTTATTTGCGTCGCCAAGGAACATTCTAAAACCGTGAAAAACGCTTAATGTGGCTTAATGTACTAATGTACTAAGACAAGGATATTAAAAGACCAAACTCAGTAAACATCATACTAATAAATTATACTATTTACAGCAAAGCAGACAAGCCGAACGCAATGCATTTAATTACACGTTAAGTGTTATCTTCCCATAGAAAACCGTTATAAAGAAAACGCTTAAAGGATTAGTCCACTTTCAAATAAAATTTTCCTGATAATTTACTTACCCCCATGTCATCCAAGATGTTCATTCTTTCTTTAGTCGAAAAGAAATTAAGGTTTTTGATGAAAACATTCCAGGATTATTCTCCTTATTGTGGACTTTAATGGCCTCCAAACGGTTGAAGGTCAAAATTACAGTTTCAGTGCAGCTTTAAACAATACCAGATGAGGAATAAGGGTCTTATCTAGCAAAACAATCGGTCATTTTTTCAAAAAAATATGGACATACAGCGTAAGCTTTTTGAAAAATACGGAAAGCGGAAGCACGTGCAAGGCGATCATCTGTTTGTATAAAGCATATACAGTTGTATTTTTTTCGAAAATGACTGATGTTTTTATCTCCCTCTGGGTGATTGTCTCATCCCCGTCACCTGGGATTGCCAGGTGTTCCCCATAATTAGCGTTGCCAGGGGTGATGAGTGGGGAGCAAGTGATATCTCATCACTATATATATATATATATATTGTGACGCGTGTCCCGAGCACTCATCAGCGTCGCCCTGGGAACAAAGAGGAATCACCTGTTCACCCTCATCACCGGCAGACCGGTCACAGGTGTTCCAAATCTGCCGCTCCCTATAAAAGCGGCACACGCTTGCAACACGGGGAGAACTACTCTCCATGAGACGTGTGACTAACCTTTGTCTGTTCTCCCGTTGCCAGAGTCAACGTGTGACCGGTCTGCCCAACCACAGGAGCACCCCACGGGACACCTTCTCACAGCCACGGAGATTGAAGGAACACCACGTCACCTTACTGCACAACCTACACTGAGTTTTCTTAATAAAATGCACCCTCCGGGGACTTTCACCACAACCCACTTGTCGTGTGTTTCTTCACCCCGCCACAGTGGTGGAGAATGCGGGCAGACCACTGAAGAAACACCGACACTTCACGCCAAAAAAAAAAAAAAAAAAAAAGGATCTTTGGTTCCCCGCGATTCACTTTTTTCTGTTTTTTTCCTTTTTTTCCAGGCGGCTCTCCCCTGCCTCTTCAGCATGGAAGAGCTGCTGAAGCATTTAACCGAGGTGAGCATCCGTCAGCAGCAAATCATGGAGCACATGGCTGCGCGGCAAGGGGAAAGCGAACGCGAGCTGTCCGTGCTCCGAGGAGCTGCCGCCCAACGGGTTCCGCTGCCAGACCCCCGAGTACAGGCCACTCAACTCCTGCCTAAAGATGACGGCGAACGACAACGTAGAGAACTTCCTATAAATGTTTGAAGCCATCGCCGCCCGGGAAGTCTAGCCACACTGGGCACGGACACTGGCTCCCCTGCTCACTGGCGAGGCGCAGCACGCATATTTCATGATGGACCCAACCCTGGCAGCTTCATATGATGAGCTCAAAAGAGAGATCTTGGGGCGCGTGGGCCTTTCCCCAATATGTGTGGCACAACGTTTCCACAATTGGGAATACCGAAGCCGGGTGCCAGCGCGTGCCCAAGCTGCCGAGCTCACACGTCTCGCTCACCACTGGTTGTTGTCCGCCAATCCTACCGCGGCTCAGGTTGCCGAGCGGGTAGTAATAGATAAACTCCTCCGTACCCTTCCCCGACCACTTAGGCAGGCGGCTGGCATGCGGAACCCCCAGAGCGTCACGGAGCTCGTCGAGGCCATCGAGCTGGCAACACCGAGAGGCTGGGGAGCGGGCGCCGCCTTTTCCCCGGAGGGTTGTCCAGGAGCGACGCACGCCGGAGGGCACCGTGCGCACAGTAAGCAGGCCGGCGGTTCCCGAGCCCCGCGACGATCCTATGCCTACGGAGCCCCCGCGAGCATGGCTGGCAGGCTGCACAGTACACTGCGCCCCATCAAAAGCGGTGCCGCGAGCGGAGGTGAAGCTGAATGGCCAAAAGTCCAAGCTGAAAGTCCAAGACCCTTCCTTCCTATCACCTGTGTTCATGGCGACACTCACTACGTGCCCACACGACGGGTGAACATCACGGCGTCGCAAGGGACTTGGCCAGTGGAGGTGGGCATCGTTAAGGAGCTCCCCGTACCAGTGCTGCTTGGCCGCGATTGGCCAGGCTTTGAGCCGCTGCTCTCCGCCGTCACCCAGCCTGTTAGCCAAGCCGGGAACCGCCACTGCCGCCGACCGAAGCGGCCCTCTCAACACTGCCCCGCGCTGCTGACCTCCGACAGTGCACGAGATGGTGAGTCCACCCCCCGTAACTCTAATCTCTTCTATGATCTGTTCCAACAGGTGACGGGGGGGGTTGGGGGGGGGGGCGTTTCGCCAAAGAACAGCTAGAAGACGATCGCCTCAAGCACTGTTGGGGTCAGGTGAGGGAGATAGATGGAAAAAAAGTACTGCCGCCTCCCCATCCAACCCCTCACTTCGTCGTCCGAAATGGCCTGCTATACTGCGTTGCGTCACGGAAAAAACACTCTTAGTAGTCCCGTGGACGAAAACGGCAGTTATCCTGGAACTTGCTCACGCTCACCCAATGGCCGGCTACCTGGGGGCCCGGAACACAGCGCAGAGGATCAGGGATCGTTTTCACTGGCCGGGACTGGAAGCTGAGATGAAAAGGTTTTGCCAGGCATGTCCCACCTGCCAACGAACTTCGCACCAAACTCCTCCCCCCAGTCCGCTCATACCTTTACCCATCATTGAGGTGCCCTTCGAGCGAATCGGGATGGATCTCGTAGGGCCGCTGCCGAAGTCCGTCAGGGGGCACGAACACATCCTCGTCATCGTGGATTATGCGACCCGGTACCCCAAAGCCATCCCACTTCGCAAAGCCACAGCCAAAGCCATAGCCCAGGAGCTATTTCTCCTTTGCAGCCGGGTCGGCATACCTGCAGAGATACTGACTGACCAGGGCACGCCGTTCATGTCCCGGCTAATGGCCGAACTCTGTCGTCTCCTAAAGGTGAAACAGCTCCGAACTTCAGTCTACCACCCCCAAACAGACGGATTGCTCGAGCGGTTTAACCAGACGCTCAAACAGATGCTCCGCCGAGTTGCCGCCGAAGATCGGCGAGACTGGGATCAGATGATCCCTTATGTGATGTTCGGCATCCGAGAAGTACCGCAGGCGTCCACCGGCTTCACCCCATTTGAGCTACTGTTCGGCCGCCAACCGCGAGGCCTCCTCGACGTGGCTAGAGAGGCCTGGGAACATCAGCCCGCAATGGCTCACCGCTTGACCATTGAACACGTCCGTGCCATGAGGGAAAGGGTCAACAGAGTAATGCCGTTAGTCCGGGAGCACCTGACGAAAGCCCAACAAGCCCAGCAGCGACACTTCAATCGGGCAGCCCAACCACGGGAGTTCAACCCAGGCGACCACGTGATGGTGCTGGTACCCACCTCGGCCTGCAAATTCCTTGCTTCCTGGCAGGGCCCATACACGGTGATCGAGAGGGTGGGTCCCGTCACCTACAGGGTCCGCCAACCGTGCCGTCGGAGAGAGGATCAGCTGTATCATGTGAATCTCCTGAAGAGCTGGATTGGAACACGAGACCAGCTCTCTGCCCTTGCCAACGTGAACCCCGTGGTTGTTGATGTCAACCCCCACCTCTCGGCTGCCCAGAAGACCGATCTGCAACATCTGGTCAGTCAGTTCTCCGATGTGTTCTGCCCCACGCCCGGACAAACTGAATTTTGAATTCAGTGACACTACGGGAAAGTGTGTCTGGAACAATATTACACTGTCCTTTTCTGTATTTGACAGTGTATTCAAACTTTTGGAGATGGATACCCCAGTGTGTCAACTGAGATGACACACTGGGATGGTTTCGGATGGTTGAATACCCAGGTAAGAGCAGCATGATCGGTGATCACCTTCAAATGGTCATCCCTCGAGGTAAGGTCTCCATTTTTCTATTACCCATACCACAGCACAACACTCTTTTTCCAAAACAGAGTATGACTTTTCAGCTCCCCTTAAAAGACGTGAAGCATAGGCGACTACATGTTCCACTCCTGCAATGTCTTGGGTTAGGAAAGGAGCAATGAGGATTGGTGCGCTAATCAACTCACCCTTAATCAACTCGAAGGAATTCTGAAATTCTTCTGTCCACATCTGTAGAAGCAATTTTATTAAGATGTATGCTTTTTATTAATATGCTATTATACTTATGGAACATTGTGTTATTTTTGCATTTCTGTACTGCATAGAGAGACAGGATGTAGTTAATTTACACAAGGATTGCATTTGATCTCTACCTTTACTTGAACAAAGAACAGTTATTGATCTTATAGATGTACAGTGCTCAGCATAAATGAGTACACCTATGGAAGTAAATGCCATGCCAAGTATAATGCCATGATTCAAGAACCAGACAGAACTGTTATACCTTGGTTAATTGCCAAGTTAAAAACAAGTTAAAGCTGTAACTGATGTTTACAGTGTCATTTTTTAACAGACGGGTAAAAATGACGGTTATTTTCTTAAGTTACGGCTCGTTAGTTCTAGCACTCCGTCCGCTTTAAAACAGAACTCAGTAAGATTTGCGAAGCTCCCCCTACAGGTTCCTTCAGTGAATCACATTGTCGTAAATACTCCAAGTGCAGCTCTGGACTACAATGACTACAACGCTCACCAGCGCAGTAGTTTTGCAAATACAGTACAAGAAAGAGGAGGTGGGTAATTTGCAAATACAGTACACTCGATGGAGGTGGGTAATTTTCAAAAGTGTCTTATAAAGTCATAATATATACATTGTTTTTGAATTACCGTAAAGCATTTTGTCACTCTCGCGTGAACGTGAACATGAGGCGAGATTGTGTCGGGTCGATGCAGCTCAACTTGCAAGTGCTGTATTCTGGCGTAGACGTGCCAGAGGGGGTTAGTGCACACCTCAAACACACCACTACAAGTCAATTAACCATCGTAAGGACTTAGAAAACTATTTATGAAGGTAAAAAAAAAGTTACTTAGTTCTGCTTTAAATAAAGTAGAGCCATCAGATTGCTTTTATTTGAATTATCACAGTTATTTAAATTCATTATTAAAAGAGAGAGAGAGAACTGAGAGAGAAAGATCAGAGAGACAGAGAGAGAGAGAGAGAGGAGAGAGAGAGAGTTACCTGTGTGTGTCTCTTCTTTAAAGTCTACAGCCACCTCGTTGCTTAAGCATATAGCTAACATAGGCTAATTTTAATGATTCTTTAGTGGATTTATTAAAATTATTTATGAATGACAGGGAACACTGACAGTGACAAGGCAATCTTTATTTGAACTAATCATATCATTTATTTAAATGAATTATGTAGAGTGTGAAATAAAACCGGCGTCTCTAACCACAGTTTGTGTGAAATGCATTAAAATCAAACAGTTTGCGAGCCCCATCGGCTCCCTGGTGAACCGCACTTCAGTGCTCTCGAGTTTGCACAGAGGGATGCGTCTCGGATGCAAATAGAACGCTCTGGCATTTTCTGGACACTTTGACAGATATTTTTTAAAGCTGTCCACGGGACAAAGTGGGTCGCCGGGGCTTGCAAACATAAATCCTCGTAAATTTTCTCTATCCAATGCAGTGGGATCCTTGTGGTTTTTTTGTCTCTGGGTTATGCTCCAGGGTCTGGTACTCTTTCCCATTCTCGTCTTGCCGGAGAACGAAAGACTCTTTTGATAGGTTATGGTTTCCTTCTCTCCCCCTCCGTGCAAAACACAGCTGTATGTCAAACCAAACTTTTCTTACAAGTCCTGTGGGTGTGAAAGGGATGAGTGCAGGTGCATTTCTAATTTTCTCCAAGTCAGACTCAGTAATACGCAGATGATGAACGCTGGTGTCTTTTCCATTTTTCCCGTAGCGCTTTAAAAATGATTTAAAGACGGCATTGCTTGACTTGGAGTCTTTATCACTTATGATGTTGTATTTTGTAATGTGACGGTTGATACCTGCTCTGAAACACATCAAATTTGCAAACACTGTATTTGCGTCCAGCGGTAGACTGAACAGAGGCATAAAACTCCCGCAATGTCTCATTTAAAAGAGAAGAGTAGGTCTCGAAATCACAATTGTTCTGTCTTTGGCGCAAAAAGTCACTGATCACCTGAGAGAGGCTATTACCTGAGTCTGATATACTGCATAACATTCATTCTTCAAGTCGATGTCCATATTATTATATATCCATTATAAAAGTCCGTTTGAATGTCCGGGAAAGTGATTTTGTATTTGTCCTTTTTACAGCTATGGGAATTTTCCATAACATACAGCACTAAAACAAAGTCCTTTGCAAAAGTTCCTTTCAATTTAAAAGTCTCTTGCGACTCACTGACTCATTCACCTGTAAAGTTTTGCCGCCATCTCATGGCGTATTAATGTAACTTTCACTCAATCCATATTATGCACTAATGGACCCTTTCTCAATACCAAATACAACATATTTATATAAAATAATATTTATTGAACAACAAATAAACACAATTGTATAGTTCTGTCAAACGTAAAGCACTAGTGTGCCCATGACGGTTGTCAAGTGTGCCGTGGATAATTACCAAATGCCAAAAAATAAATAACCTCATCTCTCTATATTTCCTAATTTTTGTTTTATTTTATTAAAAAACAAAACAAAAAACAAACAAAAACAAACAAACAAACAAACAAACAAACAAACAAAACAATGATATAGGTCACCCTTTACACCTGTATGTGGGTTTTACAAATATTCAATGAATGAAAAGATTTTAAAGAGCTTGTAACAAAACCTAGTAACTCCTCAAACTGTCAGTCAAACCTCATAAATCCTCCAGTGAATGAAGTGCCGCACACAGTTTGGACATCTCGTCTATGCAATACAAAGGTAAATAAAAGATATGCTGTTTGAAAAAATAAATAAATTGTAAAGTGTTTTCTTTGCTCAAAAAACACTGTCTATAAATGGTAAAGTTTTATGTATTTTGAAGAGCGGAGAAGAGTCTTTTTCTGATATGTCCCGTCTAGTTGTAGCCAATATGCTATGTTATATGGATGTAAGTTAATTATTATCAAATTTAACATAGCCCTGAATTCGACTTGCTCTGGAACAAGTAATAGATTAAATAAGACAAAAAATTACCCATTTTATGTACTCAAAATGAATTATGTCTCATGTTTAACCACTAAAAAAGCCAGCGGCAAATCCCCGAAGCACTGGCCGAGATGAAGCTGTTCTCGGCGCGTACACAAGCACTGAACGTCCGCTGACGCCCTGGAGCTCGCATCTCCGAAAACGTTTAAACAAATTGTAAAATAGGTGCTTTGATTAAATATGAGTCACATATTTCAGGTCTAAACAACTACATTCTCGTCTAAAAAACTATTAAAACGACAGTTTGTGGTACAACAAATAGTATCGGCAAAAATTACGGTGGATTTGCTAGGCTGCCATGGTCACTTCAAGCAGAGTGATACAAACGGTGAAAAGGTAGGAGTGCTGTTATCACTAGAATATCACACTGCTATCAGCCAATCAGATCGAGAACCAGACAGAACTGTTGTATAAATAATATATAATATATATATATATATATATATAATATATATATATATATATATATATATATATATATATATATATAAAAATTATCTCCAAAAAAAGCATCTCCAAAACTGAAGCTCTTGTGGGGTGTTTCCAGTCTGCAGTGATCAGTATCTATCAAAAGTAGTCCAAGGAAGGAACAGTGGTGAACCAGCGACAGGGTAATGGGCGGCCAAGGCTCATTGATGCATGTGGGGAGTGAAGGCTGGCCCGCTACTGTAGCTCAAATTGCTCAAGAAGTTAATGCTGGTACTGATAGAAAGGTGTCAGAATACACAGTGCATCGCAGTTTGTTGCGTATGGGGCTGCATAGCTGCAGACCAGTCTGGGTGCCCATGCTGACCCCTGTCCACGGCCGAAAGCGTCAACAGTGGGCACGTGAGCATCAGAACTGGACCACGGAGCAAAGAAAGAAGGTGGTCTGGTCTGATGAATCATTTTTTTTGACATAACGTGGATGGCAGGGTGCGTGTGCGTCACTTACCTGGGGAACACATGGCACCAGGATGCACTATGCGAAGAAGGCAAGCCGGCGGAGGCAGTGTGTTGCTTTGGGCAATGTTCTGCTAGGAAACCTTGGGTCCTGCCATCCATGTGGATGTTACTTTGACACGTACCACCTACCTAAGCATTGTTGCAGACCATGTGCACCCTTTCATGGAAGTGGTATTCCCTGGTGGCTGTGGCCTCCTTCAGCAGGATAATGCCTGCTACAAAGCAAAAATGGTTCAGGAATGGTTTGAGGAGCACAATGACGAGTTTGAGGTGTTGACTCTAAATTCCCCAGATCTCAATCCAACCGAGCATCTGTGGGATGTGCTGAACAAACAAGTCCGATCCATGGAGGCCCCACCTCGCAATTTTCAAAACTTAAAGGATCTGCTGCCAACATCTTATTTTTGTTTGCAAAACTTTATTTTCTTTTGCAATACTTTTTTTATTTTGCAAAGCTGTGTGGCATGGTTTTGCCAGAGTTCCCTTTCAGTCGGTCACGTTCGACGTACGTCAGTAGTGACCGACGAATTGGGATATCACTAGAGAGCCCTATCAGCTTCGAGTGAACTAAAACAGGCCAATGGAATTGGCGTACAATATTTGCATAATGCGTACCGCCTCCGACAGGTGTATAAAATAGGAAATAGGATAGTGTATAAAATAGGAAAAAATAGGAAGCAGAAGCAATCGCACTTTGTCTTTCGCTTCGGAGCCAACCGTTTGGTGTTCTCCAGCCTTCAGACTTCTTTGTTGAAACAAAACCAGCCTTGAAGAAGATTCCAGCGTCTTGTGTTGGTGTGACTGCACAGCAGCAAGGTCGCGAGCTTCCTGAGGAGCCTGAGCAGTTAAGCTCTCAACTGCTGTTATTACAGCAACTTTGCCTGCAATAAAGCCAACGTTGTCTGTTGCGATTTGGGCCGGTTCCTCCGTTGTGTTCGGGGAGTGGAGTGCGGCCATTTTCTCAGGCGGTTCGTCAGCGTGTAGGCAGGGTGATCTGAGGATTATTACGGTCAGGGCTTCTCTGCAGAGCGCCGCTCCGCGGGCCCCGGTCCCTCTCCAGCACTGCAGCCCGTGGTGCTGCCATTGGATCGCACTGGTTACTCTATGGAGCGACTAACTTCCTTTGGTGCACCTGCTGAGGATCAGATGTCGATCACAGCATCGGAAGGTGAGCATGAGTCCTCAGGAGATGAAGACTCGGCTGCGCTGCCTCCCTTTGGGACCGTAGCGTTGCCCGAGGCCGATCCCGAGTTGATGGCTGTGCTTTCCCGGGCGGCCAAGAAGGTCGGGCTTGTGTGGAACCCTCCACCGTGTCCCAGTCCTTCCTGGCTTGACGATTGGTACCTCGGGGCAGCCAGCGCTGGTCCCCAGTGCCCCGCCCCGATGCCTTTCTTCCCGGAAGTGCACGATGAGGTGACCAAGTCCTGGCGGACGCCGTATAGTGTCTGTGCGAGACCTGGACCCTCGTCCGCCTTCACCTCCCTGGAAAGGCTAGGGGGATACACACGGATTCCCCCAGTCGAGCGGTCTGTTGTGATGCAGCTGTGTCCAACGGCCGCCGGCTGGCACAGTGAACCGCGTCTCCCATCCCGGGCCTGTAAATTCTCGTCAGGACTGACGGAGAAAGCTTACAGAGCCTGTGGACAAGCTGCCTCCGCCCTGCACGCCATGGCCATTTTGCAAGTTTATCAGGCAAAAGCGTTGATGGAGATGCCCCAGGGAGGTCTTGACCAACAGTTGCTTGGGGAGCTGCGCGCCGCCACCGACCTCGCCCTCCAGGCGACTAAGGTGACGGCACGTTCTGTTGGTCATGCGATGTCTACTCTTGTAGTCCAGCAGCGCCACCTCTGGCTGACCCTGGCTGACATGAGGGAGACCGATAAGCATCGGTTCCTGGGACTGCCCGGTGTCTCAGGTCGGCCTTTTCGGTGACGCGGTGGAGAGCTTCGCCCAACAGTTCTCCGCCACCCAGAAGCAGGCTGAGGCTATCAAGCATGTCTTGCCCCGGTGATCCGTTGCTGCCTCCATCCCGCCGGCGGCACAGCCTCAGCCCGCTCATCGCCGAGGACACCCGCCCGCGTTGTCCTCCACACCTGCTAAGTCGGCAAAGCAGCAGCCTACACCCGCCAAACAGCAGGAGCCGGTCGCGGACGCGGTGCCTAGCCCGCTCAAGCCAAGCCAGGTGGTAAGCGGTCGAGGATGTCACGATCCTGAGACGGGCGAGCTGGAGGGGAAGGATTCTGCTCTTTGGGAGAGGATTCCAGCATCTCTCCCACCCCCGGAGGAGGGCCAGGGAGAATTTGTGTTTTTGTCTGTCCTGCCGCTGGCTCTCCGGAGTCCAGTGGTACCCACTTCCACACAAAAAGAGCAGTTTCCCAATCCTCCACGTCACAAGAGGGCACGGCTGTCAGTGTGCCAGGCCCCACCTCGCCACTCTCAGCCCCCTCTCACTTCGCCAGCAGGTCCCAGTGTGTTGGTTGAGGCCGCAACCTGTGAGCCGTCTCCCATTCACACTGCTATCTCGCAGAATCTGACCCCACTTCGGGCTGCTATGCCGTCCGAGTCGGGTCCCAGCACTCTGCTTCGCTCCCCCATCCCTGGTACGTCTGTGGTGCCTTTGGTCCCGCTGGCTCGGTGTCTGGAAGCCTGGATAGCGCTCCCCAGCCTGTCCCGCTGGCTCATTCGTACTATTAGTCTCGGCTATGCGATTCAGTTCGATTCAGTTTGCCGTCCCCTGGTGTTCAGGGGTGTCCATTACACTTGTGTGTCCCTGGACAATGCACCTGTTCTCTGGGCGGAGATTGCTGAAGCGCATTTTCGAATGCATCCGTCCCCAGGATTGGTTCGCAGCGATCGACCTGAAGGACACGTACTTTCATGTCTCGATTCTGTCTCGCCACAGACCCTTTCTACGGCTTGCGTTCGAGGGTCGAGCATATCAGTACAAAGTCGCCCCGTGTCTTCACGAAGGTTGCGGAGGGTCTTCGGGTCAACTGGGACAAGAGCAAACTCGCCCCCGGGCAGAGGATCTCTTAACTCGGTATGGAACTGGACTCGGTCGCCCGAGTCCAGTTCCATACCGAGTTAAGAGGAGCGTGTCCAGTCGGTGTTGAACTGCCTGAGTATGCTCAAGCGCAGGACAGCGGCCCCAGTGAATCTCTTTCAGAGGCTCCTGGGGCATATGGCATCCGCGGTAACACGTGGCAGCGCGGTACGTGTCCCCGTGACACCGAACTGCTCGCACTCTCACCCAGTGGTCGGACCCTTCGTTCCTGCGGGCTGGAGTTCTCCTCGAACAAGTGTCCAGGCATGCTGTGGTCCACACAGATGCCTCTGCCACCGGGTTGGAGGCCACGTACAACGGGCATGCAGTGTCGGGTCTGTGGACGGGGCCTCATCTGCATTGGCATATCAATTGCCTCGAGTTGCTAGCAGTACATCTTGCACTGGGCCACTTCAAGGAGCTGTTATCAGACAAGCATGTACTGGGCCATTGCGTACATCAACCATCAGGGTGGTCTACGCTCGCGCTGTATGTCGCAACTCGCCCGCCATCTCTTGCTATGGAGTCAGAAGCATCTGAGGTTGCTTCATGCCATTCATGTCCCAGGCGTGCTCAACCGTGCAGCCGACGAGCTCTCATGGCAGCCTCTGCTTGCGGGCGAATGGAGACTCCATCCCCAGGCGGTCCAGCTGATCTGGCAGCACTTTGACGAGGCTCAGATAGATCTGTTCACCTCCCCTGAGACTGCCCACTGCCAGTGGTTCTATTCCCTGACCGGCGGCATGCTCGGTACGGATGCCCTGGCACACAGCTGGCCCCGGGGCCTACGCAAATATGCGTTTCCCCCAGTGAGCCTTCTCACACAACTCCTGTGCAAGGTCAGGGAGGACAAGGAGCAGGTCTTGCTAGTGGCTCCGTATTGGCCCACTCGGATACGTGCCCAAGGTTCCTACCACTCCCTTCAGAGATCAGGTAGTGAACCTGCAAGCGCTGCCTTCGGAGGAGGCAGACCCAGCCCTAGCTTTGCTCTGTCCCGTCCACGCTCTGCATGTGTACGTGGACAGAACGCGAAGCTTCAAGACCTCAGATCAGCTCTTTGTCTGTTACGGAGGCCAGCAGAAGGGAAAGGCTGTCTCCAAGCAGAGGATGGCCTCTTATTGGGCGCTGGCGCACGGCGCCTCGCTAACAGATATCTGTAGAGCTGCGGGCTGGGCGACACCTAACACGTTCGCTAGATTCTATAGCCTTCGTGTAGAGCTGGTGTCTTCCCGTGTACTCGCTTCCACCAGCTGGTAGACGCGTTAAACCTGCTCTAAGTGTCGGCTTGCAATGCCACTCTAGCCCCCTGGGCCGGATATGTGCATCCTTTACTCCAGTCGAGTAAAGTTCGCCCCCGCTTGGCGAACCCTGTCGAGTTCCTCCGCCTCCCCCTTTGGCTCGGATGTCTGATGCCAGGCCAACGTCCGTCACCTACCTTGACGTTGGCTTGGTTCCATATGTCGCGACCCCTCCACGTGAGTGGTCCCATATGTGTATTTGCCCATGGTCAACTCCCTACGGTGAGCCCGTGTCTTTCCCTTAGCAAAGCCAGCTCTGCTGTCACCTGTCAGATGAGCCTCCCCCTACCCAGGTGGAGCCATCCTAGGGACTCCATATGCGTACTGCCCACGGCCAGTCCATATGTGTATTCTCCACGTAAACTCTTCCCCCGCAGGGTAGGTAGTGGTCTCCGCAGCGTCCCCTACGGGTTCGCTTCCCCAGTGTAGTCTAGTTTACTTAGTGGGTATTTCGGAACAGCAGTAGACTCTCTTGGCGTAAGCTCGCCCCCTTCCCAGTCCCATTGGTGCGCCACGTGGCTAGAGCTTGCGCTGGGCACTGGAAGGGGTTTCGTAACTGTAGCACTTTATTTGGGATCCCAATTCGTCGGTCACTACTGACGTACGTCTCCGTTCCCTCCTTCAGGGAACGAGGGTTACATACGTAACCGAGACGTTTTATGACTTATATATATATATATATATATTTTATTATTATTTTTTTAATTGGTTGAAATTGTTATATATAAGTGCAGTCAGTTTCAGAGTGGGAGATGAGACTCAAGGTACCTCTGTCTAGTCTGCGGAATTGAAGTTTTCAATGTTCTAAACCCGCATTTCTTTTTAACCTTTTGAGTGGTACAGTCCCACATATGGGATTTAGAATGTTCAGTGACATCACATAACTGCCAGATTCAAACTGTGCTTTCGCACTTTGGCTGGCACAGGGACAGACGCGCTCAGCGCTTGTCATATATCACAACTATGCAGTGTTTATTTTTTTTTAAGTTTCAGACATTTAAATACACAAGCACTAGTAAAACAATACATTTAGAGTTTGTAAAATACACACTGATGTCAGACATCAGTGGAAGCAGCAATAACAATCCATTCAAATATAATTTGCCGATGTTTATTCATATCAGACACACATAGTGGACCTAAATAACTATAACGTTTACTCTATTATTCTCCCAGTTCACCGGCCACTTACTTGCATGTATTTCAGGAGAAACTGATGAATTCACATGCTGTAAATCTGACCGACAGGACTCTCTGAACTGCGGTGCAAACTAAGCGCATTATAGATCAAGATAAAGAAAATTTATAAAAGGTTTTTAAAATGACAAAACACACTCACACATATTTGAGAATCAGAATCTCAGACAGTTGATGACATGGTAAGGAAGTTTGTGAATATTTTAAATAAAAAAGGAAAAACAAAATAAAAGTGATACATCTGTCATACAGTGTTATTGTGGCTGCAGTGTGTCACGTGACAAGCATGACGCACCGCCATGGAAACAATAAGGGCAAATGTTCTAAGATAATGGTCGCCTTAAAAACACTAACTCTGGGGGGTCAGCTAGAATATTTTAAACCTACGTGTGAAAGGGTTAATTCCTTGTGCTGGTCTTTTAGGGAGCTGTGGTGGAGCAACCTCGTAACACCCAGAGAGTGGGAATGAGTATTCTAACAATTAAACTTATCTTATAGCCATTTTAAGATTTGTGCAGCTTAACCTTTTAACACAAATCATTACTGTATTCTCAGGTCTTTCCCACAGTGACAGTCCAGATGACTATTAGAATTTGGCCTGTGTCACTTCATATTTAGAGCCCAGTGAAACATGACTTATCACTTAAAGTCCCCCTGTAGTCAATAATTTCATCCCTTAAAACTCATCTTTGATCACCAAAATGACATATTTAAACATTTTTTTCCTGTGGAAAAAAAACAAAACTTAATGCCTTAAAATAACTCTACACCCTTGCCTCTTTAATATACATGGATCCATGAATATGATAATTAGCACTTGCTCGCACGAACTCAGACGAGAGCCACTCAGTCAACTAACTGAGGTAAACACTGCCCAATGGCATCACTTTTTACAACGTTGGACACATAACGGTAATTAATGATTAATGCATTGCTTGACTATGTTATCAAACAGTTAATAATGTTTTGCTAATGTTACACAAACCATGTTCACATTCACGAATCAGACAGCAGCAATCAGTATCCTTAGAAACGCTTCTATGGAAGTAAAATAATGCCATATATGTTTCTGAAACAAAAAGCATCTTGAATTGCACTACTTGGAAAAAAAAATGCATTGCATTAACCGTGCTTGTATTTTAATGCATTGTATTTTTAGGGCTTGCATTTTTATGGGCTGAAATTCAACATGGTTGTATATTTAAGCTATGAATATTTCAATTCAAAACATTTCACACACATTTTCATTGTTAAAAATTCAATAATCCATATTCACCTTTCAGATTTTACTTCCAAAATATTCATTCCGTTTAAAAATACAACCTATAATATTCAGCAGGCAATTTTCTGTCCACTTTATTTCACGTCCACAAATTCATGTCCACAAATTCAGTGGTTCAAATTTCAACATTTCACATCTGGTAACTGCAGGAAAAGCAGTAGAGTACCGAGCATAATCTCCATCTGCTGTTAGTTGACCTCACCAGCAGGTGGTGCAAACGCGTGTTGACGAAGAGCAGAGCAACAGTTATTCATTCATTAAAACGGATTTACATTAATGGAGCAAGCAGTAAGTGCATGTGTGATCATTATCAGGGACAGTATATATGCAGAAAAGCTGATAAAGACACAAAAGTTGTGTTTACATTTTATTAAATATCTTCACTGTTACTTTCCCTGTGTAGCCTACATGTAAGCAGCTTTCTCTACAGTGAACAAGATTATAACGTTATTCCCCGATGCTGATGTACAGTTCAAACGTACAGTTATATCTAAAGGTAGATATAACTTTCCTTAACTTTATATCGCGGTGCTGTGCTGTAGTTCTGGGGTTTCCCTCAATACGTCATACTCCAGGATTCACGTCATCATCGGGACATATAGAACGCTTAACTTATCTTTATAGACTAAATACAGTGAAATGACACCAA
The DNA here is from genome assembly GCA_028476615.1 of Culter alburnus. Lineage (NCBI taxonomy): Eukaryota > Metazoa > Chordata > Actinopteri > Cypriniformes > Xenocyprididae > Culter > Culter alburnus. Next base: position 71,477 of record JAOTNS010002478.1, read on the forward strand.
CTGTAAAGGTTTCAGGTATGATGCACACCTTTTCTTGATATTGAATAAAATAAACTGTCAAGTCATATGTAAATATCGTTATATATTTCACTTAGCCTACTGTATGCTCATACACAAAATATACCATAATTTAAAGCTCTATAGTACAGTGACTGGGAGGGGACATGTTCGGTTGACATAGTTTTGTCTTGGCCACTAGATATTAATTCATGGGAATGTGATAAGTTGTGGCCACAAGATCATTTTTTCAAGGTAATGACTTATGTCGTGGTCACTCGATGTAAAGTCGTGGCCTTGAGATCATATCATGAGGAAACGATATATTTTTCTCGTGGCCACGACTTCATTATGTTGAGGGAATGACATCTATTTCTCATGGCCATGAGTTAAATGTGTAAACAACCTGCGCAACCATAGCAAACTGGAATTATCAGAAATGGATAAGATTATAATATTTATTTTTAATTAAGAAAAAGTGTGATATTAACATATTGACATATTAACATTTTTTTTTTTTTTTTTTACATATCAACATGTTGCGGCCTATTGTATTGCACGTGATGTTGCCTAGACAGCATTCGAATGAAGTTTATCAATAAAATATTAAAATAGGCCTATGCCTTGTACATTTATAATCTCATCCAACAGTCTTTTTTATTTAATATTTTCATATTATTATTAGTTACATTTAGCTATTAATTATAAATATATTCATATAAATATATTATTTTCCCCTTCATTTCCCATATATCTTTTCATCTAATTAACATTCTGTAGGCAACCTTATGTTACTTAAAGTTTGTATTTTGTAAATACTGTAAATGCCCGATCATGCCAATACAGTTGACTTTATGACTGTATTTCTGCAGACTACAGTAACTTGAATGAGCATCTGTTTTCAGCCCCTCATGCTTGTGACAGCATTCGAATGAAGTTCCAAAAATGTGTAACTATTAATAGACTAGCCTATGTTAAAAGAGTATTTTGTTTTCATTTCGTTTTCAGACGTCATCATTAAAAACGGGACATTTGGACAGGATTTCTCATGAAAAAGTGGATAAGTATTCATAACAGCACAGATCATAATCAGCGAGCATGTTTATAAATAAAGTTGTTTTCTAAATACAGTTTGAAGAAGCTTGGTGGGAGCTTGCTCGATTGCTCCTGTCTGCCTCGCTGCCTCTGCTCGCTGCCTCGCTGCTGGTGGTTTGCGTCTCCGTATAGCTTTGTTTTCTTACTTTTATTGAATCTCTTACTTTTATTCATTGTTGCTTATATTATTATTATTGCCTACCACATTAATCTGACGTCGCTAGCTTGTAATCTTTGAATCTAAATCGCTGTTACAACGCGTTTGCATCACGCTAGCTTGTTAACATGTCATCAGTCTCGCACGCTCCTCTTTCAACGTGGTAACTCGGATCAGTCTACAAACACGGTGAGTCATGTCATCCTCTCCCAGTGTTATTTCATGTTCAGTTTGTCACATGTTCAGCATAGCTCTCTCTGTCAGCGACGAGGGATTTACATGTCATAAATGTAGGGAAATAGTCAGGCTACTGTTTTGGATGCGACTAGCTTAGTGAATTCGGTACATTGTTCGGTTCCGGCTGTAGAGCCCGCCCAGCAGGGCACTTGGGTAACGGTGAGGCGGCCTAGCCATGGAAAACACCACTCTTCCGTTCCAGTAAGAACATCAAACAGGTTCTCCCCACTCAGTGACGCACCCACTGAGAATCCTGTTGAAAGTGCCCTAGTTATTGGCGATTCTATTACACGGAACGTGAAAATAGAGACACCAGCCACCATAGTCACATGTTTGCCGGGAGCCAGAGCACCTGACACCCAAGCAAATTTAAAAGTGCTGGCTAACGCTAATCGTAAATACTCTAAAATTATTATTCACGTCAGCACAAATGATGTTCGACTTCGCCAGTCGGAGATCACTAAAATTAACATTAAAGACGTGTGTGAACTCGCAAGTACAATGTCAGGAGAAGTAATTTGTTCTGGTCCCCTTCCTGTTCGTCGGAGTGATGAGATAGTTAGCAGATTATCATCACTCAATGGCTGGCTGTCTAAGTAGTGTCCGCAGAATAATATAGGTTTCATAGACAATTGGAAAAGTTTTTGGGGCAGACCTGACCTGTTGAAAAGAGATGGTATTCATCCGTCCTGGGATGGTGCTGCTCTTCTCTCTAGTAATATGGCACATAGTCTTAGAGCTGAAACATGACAAACTGGGGCCCAGGACAGGAAGCAGACAGACTGGCTAAACCGACCGTCTGCTAGCTGCCTCACATTACAGAAGTCAGATAAATCCCAACACATAGAAACTCTTACACCTAGATATTATCACATAGAGACTGTGTCTGTACCCCAAATTAGTAAAAACAAAAAAACTTCCAAACCCATTTAATGGTAAAAATTTAATTGATGTTCAACAAATAAAAAATAGAGATAATAATGATAAACAAATGATAAAGCTTGGGTTGTTAAATATTAGATCACTTTCTTCAAAAGCACTTATTGTAAACGATATTATCACAGACAATAATCTAGATGTGCTGTGTTTGACAGAAACCTGGCTAAAACCAGACAATTACATTACTTTAAATGAGTCTAGTCCTCAAGGTTATGATTATCGACACAATCCTCATCAGAAAGGCAAAGGGGGAGGTGTTGCTGTAATTTATAGTAATATTTACAGTATCAGCCAGAAGTCTTTCAAATATAATTCCTTCGAAGTGATGGTGCTTTACGTTGACAAAAAGTTGACATTTGTGCTGGCTACTGTATACAGGCCACCAGGACACCATACAGACTTTATCAAAGAAATTGCCGATTTTCTATCAGAATTAGTACTAGCTGCAGATAAAGTCCTTGTTGTTGGTGATTTTAATATCCATGTAGATAATGAAAAAGACTCATTGGGAGTGGCATTTACAGACATTCTAATGCTGCGTTCACACCGAACGTGTCTGGGGCGTCTGATTTACATGTTAAGTCAATGTAAACGCGTGTCTAGTCATCCTGCGGCGCGAATCAAGCGTATAGCGCGGCGCGAATCGGCCGTTGATGCGCGAATTGAGCGTCTGGCGCCCTAGACGCCAGAGTTGAAAAATCTGAACTTTGGCGTAAATTCGCGGCGCGTTAACCAATCAGGGACTCTGCTTTGGTAACGTGTTTATGACATGATCAGCGGTGGAGACCAGAACAAAGATAATAGTCGCTGTGTGTGGCCACCTATGATGTGTCATCATATTTTTATAGAGACCGGAATAAAAAGGACCTTGCCTGGAAGAGAATAAGCGAAGAAATCAGACAATCTGGTTAGTTGTAAAACGCTTTGCATGATTTTAGCCGTTGATCATAGCCCAGCTGCTCGCTAGCAAAAGCCGGCCGGCATAACAGAGTTAAATTGCTGCTACTAGTTTCCAACTGACAAGATGATGTGTTTATTCGGAGGATCTGTGCAGAAAGAGATGGAAACCCCTCCCATGACGCAAATTCGCGTCTGAACACACTTTGTTTAGACGCGTGAATTGAGCGAATTTTACACGCGTCTGACTTCAAAATGTTCAAGCGTCCAACTAGACGCGTCTGGCGCGAATTTGACGCCCCAGACGCGTTCGGTGTGAATGCAGAATAAACTCTATTGGTGTTAGACAACAAGTGTCAGGACCCACTCATTGTCGTAATCATACTTTAGATCTAATATTGTCACATGGAATCGATATTGATGCCGTTGAAATTCTGCAGCAGAGTGACGACATCTCAGATCATTATCTAGTCTTGTGTATACTACATTTAGTCAAAGAGGCTAAACTGCCTCCCTGCCATAAATATGGTAGAAACATCACTTCTACCACTAAAGATCGCTTTATAAATAATCTTCCTGATCAGTTTCATCGCCTTAGCATACCAGACAGCTTAGAAGACCTTGATGTTGCAACAGAAACTACTGCCTCTGTCTTTTTCAACACATTAGACTCAGTTGCTCCTTTTGCATTTAAAAAGATTAAGGTAATTAATCCAATGCCATGGTACAATGAGCACACTCAGGCCCTAAAAACAGCAGCTAGAAAAATGGAGCGCAGCTGGAAGAAAACAAAACTAGAAGTATTTCGCATTTCGTGGAGAGAGAGAATGATTGAGTACAGAAAGGCCTTAAAAACTGCTAGATCTGCCTATTTTTCAAAACTTAAATAAACAACCCTAGGTATTTATTTGATACAGTGGCTAAATTAACAAGAAATAAAGCTTCAACTTCTGATGTTTCCAAAGAGCACAGCAGTAATGACTTTATGAACTTCTTTACTTGCAAGATTGATAATATTAGAGAAAAAATTATAACCATGCAAATGTCCACTACAGTATTGGTAGTCTATGTGACATTAGTAATATTTAGTAGGCCTACTATTTAGGGTGGATAGTATGCACATTGGGATGTATAGAGTATTTTTAGCGACGTGCTGGGGAAATGATTGGCAGCTCCCTTATCACACAAGCCTGATCCTCTGATTCATAAAACAGGACTGCTCGCACCCTGGATATATCTGGATATATATAAACACTTCAGTCATCTCTCACTCATATTTTCCTGTCGTCATCATCATAAAATGTGTATTATGCACAGTATTATTGTGCTGTTGCAACATTAGTGCAAAGATTGATAGTTGTGTATAGTGTGGTGTTGGAAATTAATTATGTCTTACTAGTTTAATCATTTTAATCGATCAGGATATAACATATGCTTGAATGTGGGATGTAATGATATATTAGATTAATACATGCTATATATTTTTAAAACGTCTTAAACTCACGTCAATATTGTGTATCTCATGACTTTATATCCCCCATTGAAGTATATATTGGGAGTTAATTTTTTTATGAATAAATTATATAAATAATGTGCATCGTACGTGATATGATCGGGGGAATTACTGAATGAGTAGCTGCGTAGCCTATACTGACTAAATCCACCTGTCGTAAATTCGAGCAACGGTTTGAGTGGCCGTATAAGCTACAAACAAGTAGAAAATAATTTCTTTGTAGATTATACAACAGCAACTTGGAAAACAGACAAAACAGAAAAGGTAAGAAGCGATATTTGAGAAAAGAGCCTATCTATCTAATAGCCGTAGACGCATAGCTGAACTAACTTTACCCCGTGTCACGTGATTTCCGATTCTTGTGAAAAAGGTCTATTGCAACAGGAACTCACATCATCGTTCAGGGAAAAAATGGACGGTGTAATACACCGAAAATTGTAATACAACCTTTTCTACACGCAAGTTAAAAACAAGGGAAGCAGGTTGAGGAGGTGACGGGAAGACGGCGTTTAGCAAATCTAGTAATAATGTCACTGATTAAACCCACTGCCTATCACTCAATAAAATAATCACATTGCTGAGTGTTTTTGAAAGTGTTGTATTTTGTTTGGTTTAAGAATTAACATTACATTTGCGAGTATGACTTTCACTCGGCTTGTGAATGAGTAGCCTATAACTTATATGCAGCCACTTCAAAACTGTTCACAAGCTTCTATGGGTTTGATTTTGGTTGTCATTTGTTGAAATAAATACAAAAAAATACAGTGTATCGGTGTCTGTCCGCTGAATGTGACCCTACGAGTCTCCGTGGTCATATGGGAAAGTGAATATTTACAAAGACAGCATTAAAACTACAGTTACATTTCACCCTTCCAACAAATAAATTGATCAACTTCTATCAGTTTATTGAGCACATTTATTTGGACATTTTTTACCAGATGATGGCTGAAGCAGCAGAGCGTGACACTCACGGTAACCAGATCAACATTGTGAACTGAATTCTACAAAACTTAAGTGAAAACACCAAATTATCATGCAATGGGATAAAATAGCTTCTCTTCCCTGCAAACGACAGCATAAAGAATGTGAATATCAAAACAAAAACAAAAAATGTAAGCAGGTATCCATTTCCATATCAGCAGACGCAAAACGCTGTAAAAGGGCAAGGCGACAACTTTTAAAGTAAAAAAAAAACAAAACAAACAAACAAAAAAAAACGATATAAGTTATGTAAATGATAAAAGCTCCTTGTCGTTTCTCTGTTTGATAGATTTGAGCAACCATTAACTACGCAAAACATAAATTTTGAGTTTTTGATAGTATTTCTATTCTTTCACTCCCTGCCCTCCAGACACATTCGCTTAGACATGTTCAAATTCCAAATCTTGTCAGTCTTACCAACAGGAACTAACAAGCTTTGGAATTTGAACATGTCTTTTTAAATGTTAGAAGTAATTTTAATTAATACAAATTATGCATTTTAACCACTTGGTGGAATTGGCAGACATTCCCTTCATCATGCGCCGTGGTAGCGCGTCAAATCATTCACAGGTATAAATATGAAGCTATTGAGCACGTAGTTAATTTTGAATTAATTTCATGTTGATATACAGTGGCTACATACTGTTGAAACTAATCGTGGTATTGATATCACTGCCGACTCTATAGAACATTGGCACATTGTGTTGTGGCTCGATTTCGTTGTGTTGTGGCTTTATTCCGTTATGTTGTGAACTTATGTTTGCTTTTTTAATTTCGTTGTGTTGTGCACTACTGGGCCACTGTAGTGACTTGCTTAATAATGTGAACCTTTTAACAAACCTGTCTGGGATAGATACCAGTTATCTAAAAAAGATATGAGAAATAAAACAAATAAACACTTTCTTTGAAAAACAAAAATTTGAATGTTTATTGTACTGAAATCCCACTAATACGTCACTTGCATAATAATTTGGAATATGGTTATTGTATATATAATGTCAATAACTGAAAACTATTTTTTAATAGTTTTAGTTAAACTAAAAACAACACTGGTGCATGTGTAAGAGAAGATCTGAACTAAGTCTGCACAATGACTCATGACACAGGAACTTGTGGAAAAAGCATGGGAGTCATCTGACTTACTGACATACATCATGGGAGACATCTGACTTAAGTGACCGGGTAAAATAATAATCAATGACACAGCACTTATGTATGTTTTATCTTTGTGATTCTTATGGATTAGCACTGTTATGACAACACAATCTCATGGCAATTCTTACTATTTTAAGTTTTGGCAAATTGGTGTCTAATTCGTATGAATTTGTTATGAATCTCATTCATACGTTTGTATGAATTCTCATTCATACGTTTTTGTATGATCTGCTTATGCCCCAAGTTATGGGTATGTTTAGGGGTGGACCTTCATGCTTACTTTTTTCTAATAATCATATGTTTTTGTATGATTCACATTGTACAAATCTGTATGAAATCGCCATCTCAAAATAGTTATGTTTTTCCATGAGATAGGGTTGGTTACGAGCATGAACTGTGCGCTGGTAAACAGAGTGAATCTGTACCCTGTGGAGGAAAAGATGATTGTCCTGGAAAGGCAGTGTGGGAATTGCTGGCTGCATTCAGCTGGGATCGACCTGTCTTTGAGGCAAGGTGTGGGGGTAGAGTCATTGCTGAAGGGTAGGAGCTCAGCTTTGAAGATGCGGAAACTGGATGAATGGTGTGCCCAGATGCAGAGAACGCTGTGGGGACAGGTGATGCTGGGTATGACAGAGGAGATTCAAGAAGAGAAGGGTCCATTTCTAAGCCCTGAACTAAGGGGAAAAAAAGACAATGAAATAATAGAGAGTACAAAATAGAGGAGAGAAAATCATATTAAAAGACGGCTGCACGATATATCGAAATATTGCCAGTGTACACATTGCAATATGCATATCGCAACGGCATGTGATATGAATAAGTTTAATAGGCTTCTACAAAACATTGCGAAAAGTCAAAGTTTTAGGTCAACGCATATAGCAATGAATAAACTGGGCACGCAACTTACTGTACGTGACTTGCTTGATGTTAAAAAGAGTTATTAACCACAATAAGTTGCGGAAAAGAACTCCTTAAGGTCTCATACTCTGCTGTCTGACACACACACACACACACACACACACACACACACCTGAAGCGCATGCACAAGCCACCTCTCTGACAGCGTATGATCCATTTAGTTCTCTTGCATGCCTTATTGCACTCGAACGGTCAAATACACACACTGTTGTGTCAAAATGTCTGTCTTAGTGAATATTCATTAAAACACAGTCGGTTATGTCTTAAGTGAACTTTATCAGTTAGGAAAGAAATCGGATGCGTTTCAGTAGGATCCGTGGCCGTGCATTAGGTCTTAAAGGGACAGCAGCCTAATAAAGTAAACCTGCTGCTGTCTGTCAAACAACAAAAGATAAAGAGAAATTCGCTCACTGCTCTTGACTGAATAACTTTTGTAGCTTTATTATGAATCAATGTATATTTAATTTATGTGAGGACTATGCAGTGTTTTAGATTTGATCATTCAGTTTCTGTATTGTTTCTTACTTGAACGCTATTTCAAGTAAGAATTTGTCCTATTGTATTTGTCCTATTGTTTGTAGTTATTCTATTTTTTTAATAAAAAGGATAAATAAAAATAAAAATAACAAATCGTCCACCCCTTGTTTCAGGTGTTTTTGTTTATCTGGATGTTCTTGATGGTAGGATTTAGGTTGATATAACTATATACTATCATGCAAAGAGTTTTTGGTATTTAAATATTGGCATATTTTTTGTTTTTTGTTTACAGTGATGTTAAAATTACACTGTCAGATTTGAGACATTACTTTTTAAGTAATCCTAAAACACTTCTGGTCACTTTCAGAAGTTGTAATGATGATTTCTTTTCCCAAAAAGAATGTGAAACATATATTGGTTATATAATTTTCAGTTTTTAAATTTATTTTTAAATATAATTTAAATTGAATTTACACACTTAAAGCAATATCATATCGAATATCACATTATTTAACATTATTTAACAAACTTATCGCATTCTTCAATAGCGCACAGTCCTACATTAAAACATAATACAATATAGTGTAATATGTAATGAAAAAAATATACAAATTATATATTTTAAGTGACATTTCTTAGTATTTTATTGGTATTTTAATTTCTTAGTATTTTAAGTGAATTTATTTTAAGACCCAAAAATGATGGTTATTACGTAAAAAGCAAATTCATACGGTCAATTTAAAGGGTTAGTTCACCCCAAAATGAAAATTATGTCATTAATTACTCACCCTCATGTTGTTCATCTTCGAAACACAAGTGAAGATCTTTTTGATGAAATCTGAGAGATGTCTGTCCCTCCATTGATCACTGACACTTCAAAAAGTTCATAAATAGATTGGAAAACTAATCCATATGAATTGAGTGGTTTGGTCCAAAGTTTCTGAAGAGACTTGATCGCTTTTTATTATGAAAAGATTTAATTTAGTCACACTTTTTTACTAGCATGTAAACATTGATCAATGAACATAAGCAGAAGCTCAACCGAACATGAATAACACACAACAACAAACCTCTTCCGGAAGCTCAAACGTGCTGCGTAACCAATGAGGTTCATTCTCATGTGTTATGCAGCACGTTTGAGCTTCCGGAAAGTTCTGCTCTCTCTCACTCAAACGCACACACATACACTACGGATACACACTCGCACAGAAACGTGTTGTTAGTGCTGCTCTGACGAATTAATCAGTAAATAGTCTAGCAGCTTAAAAGCTACATGACATTTATCACCAACGAGGTAATAACTGTGTGGTTCTTGAGGTAAATAAACTTAACAGTTTTGTAAACTGCTCATAGAGACAAAGCGCATTTAGGCCACGCCCACATCGGGGGGGGGGGGGGGGCAATGGGGCAATCAAACCGTCTCCATTGACTTTGTATTGCGTGAGGCTGCCTTCTTGTCATTTCTGACTTATAACAAAAAACAGAACAAGGTCTAAAAGCTGCTATGTGACAAGATGTGCAGCAAACAAGCTAAAAAAAACCCAGAACTAAGTTTTTATAAGCTACCGAACCGTAAAAGCCAGCCTTTAAAAGGAGAAAAAAAAAGTGGATACATGCAATAAGAAGTGAAGCATCAGCAGGAAGAATGGGTAAATTTTGGGATCCTGACACTCAGTATGCCTCAGTAAACCTACGTGTGCAGTAAACATTTAGTCACTTGTGACAGTCGTCAATGATTTGTGCTTTTCCTATTCCGAATCCGAACTGGGGGTGGCGCTGTTGAGCGTATATACGGGGAACCAGGTAGGAACCCAGCAAACAAGGGACGTCCCCCGGACGTTGTGAACGTCCGTTAAGGTCCGCAGTAGGTCCGCTTCGTAACGTTCGCTGACGGACGTTCGGAGGACGTCCGCGTTTGGTCCGCTTTTTAACGTTCGCTGGCGGACGTTCGGGGGACGTCCGCGTTTGGTCCGCTTTTTAACGTTCGCTGGCGGACGTTCGGGGGACGTCCGCGTTTGGTCCGCTTTTTAACGTTCGCTGGCGGACGTTCGGGGGACGTCCGCGTTTGGTCCGCTTTTTAACGTTCGCTGGCGGACGTTCGCCGGACGTTCGGGGGACGTCCGCGTTTGGTCCGCTTTGAACGTTCGCTAACGGACGTTCGGAGGACATTCAAGTCCTTGCCAGTTTGCGAAAGTCCTACTGACGTCCCTCATCTGGTATTTCCATAACAACACTTGTAAAAAAAAAACAGCGTTGCCTTTTATCAACAGACCTGACACCTTGAAACTCAGACAAAGGGCAAATTAAACTAAACCTACTGGATTTAAAGGAGGTTGTGTTCCTTAAAAATCCCTTTAAACATGATAATGGATTTACAGAAACCATGATTGTTTTGTTGTGCAGGTTGATATTATGGTTTTACTTCAAGTTAAAATAGTAGGTCTATTTGAATTCGGGTCATTCTACAGAAAAGTCCACTTTTGGTATGACAAAATGTCTTAAAATGTATTTCTTTTTCTAACCTTTAATCTTAGACCACATTATTATATTAAACATTGACTTTATGAATACAAATGACAGCTTTATGATTTTTTTTATTATTATTATTTTGTGCATTTAAAGACAGCATGTACCATTTTTTTGTCACTGGTGTTACCATACTTCTCTGGCATTTTAAAAATTTTTATGAAATGATATTTCTCAATTTTTTTCAGCACATGCAGTCAGAGTTACAGAAAAAAAGATAATGAAAAAAATAAGGAGATTATGTGTGTCTTTTTTTTTTTTAATCAGTTTAGTTAAAAGTGATTGAATTATGCTAATTTAATTATGCATGTATTTGCTATAACAATGAAAATATTTGAAAAACAGTTATAAACAAGTAATGCAATCCTTTACATCTTAATTCTTGAGTGTAGCAGAATTCAATGAATGTAAAATTATTATCATGTTACATATGACACATTTTATTTAATGAGACAGACAAAAAACAGTAACACCAGTGACACAATGAATCACCAGTGACAGATACATAGGACCAAAGATAGCATACTTATTCTTCAACTATAATCAAGTAGAGGAGACTAAATTTTTACATTTTTTTATACAATCAAAGACTTTTCATTGACACTTAGTGAAAGCAGTCAGTAAAAGATCATAAACAACATTTTAAAAATGTCTGTAGTAAAATACGCTGTCCGTAAAGTCGCTGCTTCTCAGCTTCTCAGTTTAGCCAAATACCCTCAATTTAGCCATATCTGACCAAAGGAGGATTAACAATGGGGAAAAAAAGTTAGAATCACATTATTTAGTGCTATTTTATGCAAAATAACTAAATAAATAGCTTTGAATAAAGTTTTTTTCTATAAACAACACCAGTGACAGTAACACCAGTGACATTTTTCATGAAAAATGCATTTTATGGCTGCTGCAAGGTATCAATCCACATGTTGTCAATCATGGTATATTCACTAAATTAAGTAGTTTAATCCATTTGTATTCTAGTTTTTTAAAATTCCCTAATAATAAACTAGGTCACACCAGTGACTTCAACTAAAAGCTTCATATGAAATCATGATTTTCTAATTAAAATTTCTGATAACTGAAAAGAGATAGTGGACTTTCCATGTGTCTTTCTTCATGGATCTTCAGGAAATAGGAAGAAGGTAGTCAATTGATGTCAACAGGGTGATTTTTATTTCAAAATAAGAGATTTTTGTTAAAGGTAACACCAGTGACACAACACCAGGTTTTTTTTTTATATATTTTATAATATTTATTCAGCATTTGTTTTTTTTTTAATGTCATTTACATAATATATTTGACAGTTATGCATACATTATTGTATTTAAACCCTGTTTCTGAGCTCAAAATAAAGCACTTTCCCACATGACTGTGGGGACGAGCACTTCTGTGCTGTTTGGAATTTTTATAATTAAAAAACAAATACTGCCACATTGATGCGCAAGAAGGTTTAATTGTTCAAATATTGTTTCATATTAAAATATAAAAAAATTTGTAATCCTAAAGTGTTTTCAAGTGTAATATTTCTGTAAAGGGACAGAAAAGTGGACTTTTCTGTAGAATGACCCATTCATTGTAAAATGAAGTAAATATTAAAAATGAACAACTTTCATGTTAGCCTATGGGAAAAAATAATGGAGTAACTTCAACCTACTAACTAATTAAAGATGTCATCAGATCATGTGTGCTTTCAGCAGTTATCATTTTAAACATCAAAATCATGATGCCCCCCAATAGTAGGCTACTGAATATAAGATAGCCTATACAATTTATTATGTATTCACATGCATGAAGAAAATTTAATCCCATGGAGCTCTAAAATAATGTTATTGACTTCAATGAATGCAGCCAAAGAAAAGATGAAGAATGGAAAAGCATTTTGCTGGCAAAGAAACTGGAAAATAACACAGGTAAGACAATTCCTATACCCATAAATACCTGTCAAACATGGTTTTATTAAAGAAGAGTTACTAATAAAAAAATTACTTTACTTTTTACACTTAAGAAAGGTATAGCATGTGGCAAAAAGTGTAATATAGCCACACTGTGAGATACAAGCAAGTGACGATCGAGTGACGTCATTCTTTAGGTTACGCGCATGTATCCATGGCAACGCTCAGCTGAGTCGAGAGTTAACGGTCCTGCCGGTGATTTTCTCAGATGAGGCCTTGAGTTTTCTCTTTCGTCGGTCGAAAAGGTATTTTAAATTTTAGTTTAGCAGACATTAGCTACCATAACCACTGTTTATCTTGTAAAGTTTAAATTATATGACAAGATTACATTTACAAACGTTTGCTGAAGTTGTTGTCCGTCGCGGCTGACCGTTACGGCCTATCTTCAAATGTGCGCTAATCTTGGTCTCACGAATCCAAATTGTCAGTAACAAATGTTTCTTAATAGACAAACGATACCTGAAACATTATTGAATGTGTTCATTTTGTCGTTTTAGGTTAGAAGCCATCGAAAAAACTGCCATCGGACTACCACAGCTGACAACGAGAGACGCGCATGCACAACTGCATAACACACACACACGGAAAGAGCACAACAATTATGAAACTGATAATTTATTATAAATAAATAAATGTATTTTTCTCCTTACAACGTGTTTGTGTTCTTTTGTTAACCTAGAAGTAAAATAAAAAACAATAAGAGGACTTAATCGAAAGTCCCCTAAACGTCCCGAATGGCCGCTGAACGTCCTGTGAACGTCCCCGTGAACGTCCGGAGGACGTCTTTGCGGACGTCCCCGGGACAGCCAGAGGACCCTACACATGGACGTTCGGGGGACGTTCGCAGAGGCCATTCAGGGGACGTTCTGGGGACCTTTTTTTGTTAGCTGGTAAGTTATTTAAGGAAGTGTGATTGCGTCTCTCTCTCCCTCTCGCTCGCTCGCTAGCCTTTGTTGTTAGGCGCGGGTTATTCCCGGTCATGGTCACGCTATCGGATGGCTTGTGAGTATAGACCCTTTTCACATGACGTCACACAGCTTCCGTTAGGACTCGATGCAGTGTATCCTCACTTCCGTCAGCATAGTGGAATACTAGCGCGACTCGAATGAAGTGCACTCAATAGTTGTACATATGCCACAAATGTGGTTAAAGCATGACTGTAGTCGCCTAATTTAATGTAAATTCAAGGTGAGGTATTTGGCAGCCGCAGATCTCAAACAAACTTACCGATCGGCGCGATTTGCTGCTTGAAGTCGGAGGAGTTGAATACGTACTGAAGCCATACATACACTTTCTGCTGCCCGTGCTAACGTGCAAACTTTGCTGTCTTTATTGCAGAAGCTGTTTATATATATATTTGTGAAATAAACGCATGTTTTCAACATTTACGTGTAGTAAAAAAACCTCTCATTCAAAGCATAATGTAGCCTACTACTTATTTCAGAGCCTACAGGCCTATGTAAAATGAGATCAACATAAGCTTTATTCTTTTTAAATATCAAAGTCTATTTTTCCACTCTTATTTCTATAAATATGACATACATAATAATACAAATTGTGTTTAATATAATACCATTTCTACATGAAGATTGTTAATGTAAAAACGGACTCATGTACATGTCATTTTACCATAGTAAAAAAAAAAAAAAAAAAAAAAACATCGTCATCATTCATCTCTTTATTGCAGAACAAAACTGTCGCATACAAAAATATACAGAGGATTTACAACAGTCATTGTTATAACAGCATTAAATGAACACATCCGTTTTGTATTTCAATACACTTCTTACAAATGACACAGTCTTAATATATTGTACCAGTTCAGTTTAAACTGGTATGATGTAAAATTATCTAAAATCTTCACACCATTATGTGCTGCTTTCAGGTGTCCATTATATCCATTATCATAGCCTACCAATTTCTAAAAATAAAGATTTGTTTTTAAAGACAATATTCTTGTTATTCCAAATAGGCTAACAGATTTGTGTGGACACACAATCGTTGTGATAAAACTCAATTCAATGACAACATTGCTAAAGTTTCTGCTCGTGGAAACCCTAAGCAAGGCAGTTTACAGAAAGGAAATAATAAATATCATTACCAGAAGAACCCGACTGTGTAAATCCTTGACATAAACAGTTCGCATTTAAAGTTATTAAAGCATTTTCCCGAGAAGTCGCCGGCGCGAAGGTAAGACGGAACAACTGATACACTGCTTTGCGGATAGGCGGAAGTTAACTGACGTCATTGTGAAAAGGGTCTATTGCTGTTGTAGCCCGCGTTGCATTTATGTGTTAATGCTACATTTAATTCTGCGGTCTTTTTCTGTTTTTAATGCTTACGATTCATATTTTGAGGAAAATGTTTCCCTCATTGAATTGGGAAGTTGTGATGAGAGCGATTCGCCGATTTGCGTGTAAATGGAGCGTTTGAGAGAGACCTTTTTCCAGTCCGGTTATGTTGTGGTTTAGACGCTAATTCAGGGCATTATATGTAACGTTAGTATGTTTTGAGGAGGGTTTTTTTTTGTGTAGGGAGGTTTTTCTTTGGGTGTTTGTTTTGGCGCTCGAGTTGCCGAATTATTTTGTAAATATTGTGTGTGATGTAATGAATTGCGTTTCAGGCCCAGTAGTTCAATGAGTGACATGGTAAGCAAATTCTTTTTTTTTTGGTTGAACTTAGGATCCAGATGATTTCTTTTTTTCTTATGCCTGTTTTTCTCCTATGTGGCTGCCCTATTGTGTTTTGATTCATTTTTATTCCTGCATAAGATTTATGGCATTGCATTTAATTATAAGTTATTTAATTATTTGTTTTGTCACTCATTTATTGTTGTGAGGTGATTAAAAGGTAAATGTTTCTGGGCTTAAAATTTAATAGTTGTGATTTATTTATTTATTCGCTCTGTTTTTCTTTTTTCTTTTTTTTTTTTTTGAGTAGAATATGATGTACTTAATTGTAATGTAATATGATTGGAATTGAACTTGAATAGAAAAAAATAAAAAACTTTCAAATCAACTTTCTTGTGGTTCCTTGTTCTATTTGATTCCTTGTTCTATTTGATTCATATAATAGAACTGATAATGTCATCCCTATATGTAGTGTCTCTAATGATGAATTTAATTTAATAATTGTGGTGGTTTTTACCCCTGGCGCCCGAACCCAATCTTTTAAGGCCAAATACCGTCACACACTGATGAGTCAAATATCCAGATGTCGGTTTCATGTCGCTGATTACGTTCCCCTCCAGTGGGCGTAATATAACGTCACGCTCTGTCTCAATCGCCTGTATCCACCGTTTTTTGGGTCGACAGCTTATAAAAACTTCTGGGTTTTTGGTTCTGGGTTTTTAGCTTGTTTGCTGTACACCTTGTCACATAGCAGCTTTTAGACATTGTTCTGTTTTTTGTTATAAGTCAGAAATGACAAGGAGGCAGCCTCATGCAATACAAAGTCAATGGAGACGATTGGATTGTTTCCCCCCCTGGTGGGCGTGTTTTTCAGATTATGACGTGTGTCGCTCTGTCTCTATCCCAAATAAGGGGAGTGGGAACGTCAGTTGCATCCGTAGAGTTTTCCTCACGTTGTGCCGGGGAAGAGAGAAACACCTTTGTTGAATTAACAATCAGGGATCAAAGCTACAAAGGTATGATGTTTCATTGTTGTTGGGGGAGGGTTTTTGTTGATGTTGCGGAGTTCCTTGCCGAGGCTTGCAGGGCCGGGACATGGGCTAGAGATTGTTGTACGATGCGTGCAAATAGATTGGAAGGTATATTTTGTAGTGCTGGGGTGTTCCCCTACTAAGTTTGGTGGCCGCCGTTGATTTCCTGATCATTGTATCCTTGGGCACACGGGACACCCCCACAGCCCCCACGGTGCGTAGGGGCCCCCACCCCATGATGGGCCCCGTCGCAGATTCACCCATTTACTATATAACCTTTGCTTTTTTTTTTTTTTAGAACTCAACTCAATTGACTATGAAGATAAAAATAAAGCATCCAAGTGAAGCTCAAAAAATGCAAGCAGAAGACCATAGAAAATAGTGCTAAATTACCAGAAAAGGGGGAAAAATTCACCGTTGTTTCCATCGCTCGTTTATAAGGTGGCTAAGACAACAGCAAGCCATGACCCGCTGTGTTACTGTTAGCGTACGTGTGCCGTTAACTGAGACAAATAAATATATTTGGTCTTTTGCTGAGACATTATTATTATTATTATATTTTGCACACACGTATTTACCCCATCGCCAGCTCTGCTAATGGTCAGCTACCGGAATGGTAGTTCTGTCTGAAGTTCTTCTCCAAATGTAGCCTAAAGTCTAGAGTCATTTCTTTATTCTTTTACTGTATATACATGAATTTAGTTTAGGCCTATATCATTTGATGCATCGATCAAAATTACTGAAAATTTGCAGCCGAAACAGCAATTTTTGTTTTCGATCGAAATAGTTTTGGAGGGCTGAAATCGACCAAAACAGCGAGGTTTAGCTTCTCCTCGTGTTTTGACTGGGTTCTAATTCATGCATATCGTGGATAAACCACATATGTCAATTTTCTTTTTTTATTATTATTAGTGATAGCCTATAGCATGTATTTTCAAGATCAATCTTTTTTTTTTCTTCTGTTGATGCGTGAACAAAACTACACAAATTTGTAGCGCACCCATCCAATAATAACAATAAACTCTGCTTAATATGAAAAAGTCTTTCAAGTTTTAAATTCTGTCGAAAACAATTTAAAAAGAGAATTGCAATTTTTAATCTCACAATTCTGACTTCTTTTCTCAGAATTGTATTGAATTGAACTTTCTCGAGAGATAAATTTGCAGTTACCTTTTTTATTGTTCAGTGACGGAAAACAATGCCCAGCAAACATTGGTCCGACGGCGACGTCGTGTCCCCGGCCAAAAATAGTCGAGGTAGGACGGCATAAATCGGTAAAAATATGTAACACAGAACATTTCCTAAAAATGCATTCAGATATGTTTGTACATGTCTATAGTTCAATGGGGTTGCATGTATAATTGTTACTTTGACTTTTTTAGCTGCGTGTAGTTTAATATATACCCTGTTGTAAATCGGTTGTGAGAAGACGTCAGTAGGTGACGTCTTTTACACGTGTATTACACGTCCGTCATGACCCTCTGTGAAATCCTTGTTCAATATGCAAAAGCTGTGATTACACCTTGGTTAATACTGCAATAATTAAATAAAGTGCACCAAGTAGTTTTTAAGAGGGTTTTAAGAGGTTGTGAATAGACGTCCACTGACGTCGTTTACACGTCTAGTCACGGTCGTGAAAAGACGTCCACAGACGTCTTTTACACGTCTCGTCAAGCAAGACTAGCAGGGGGAAAAAATAATTTTCTTTATGAAATACATGATTTGTATACAAAGTAAATATATTTAATTTATCTTGTTTAAATAAATTGTAATCATAAAGTGCCCAGTGTGGTAAAGTGATTGCAAGCTACTGATTTTTAGTCATTATTTCAACCTGATTTATGTAGGTCTATTCGTTGTTATTATTTTCATGGAATGTACGCATATACATGTAAAACAGATATATATCCGGTCACCATATAGGTCTCAGTAATTGCAAAAACTGCGCTGCCAACATGTAGTAACAAATCTGGGGATATTCCAAAATCCCGCGATAGGATAGATTATCTCGCGGTTCCAAGAAAAGAAACTGATGGGAGTTCTGTAAAGTAATGCAATAAAGAATATATGGAGAAGTTTAAGTATTTAAAAAGACAATATTAATGGAAAGAGTTTGAAGATTTGAATTATGTATACAATATCAGGATTATTTTATTTATTTTATTTATTCTTCTATAGTTAAACCGTGTACGTTTCACACTCCAGACCAGTAGGTGGCGGACATGCACCTTTTACGATGGTTGGCCAATCCGCCAAAAAAACTCGAGAGAAAGATGATTATTTATGATTATTTCGCGCGATAGTGGTTAAGCGTTCACCTGTCCTGGAACATACACCACGAGGAGAGGAGCAATTGAGGAGGGAGTTGTGTCTGTATATATTTTAAAAATCTACTGTTGGGTAAGTACATTTTGTATTATTTGATTAACGTGCTTGAGTTTTACGCGTTTGACACGAAGGAACCGAGAGAAATGATGCGTACATGTCAACTGAAATTCACCAGGTATGGCTAAAATTAGCTAACGTTAGGCTAGAAATTACTTTGAATTTATACATGGTACACCATAGTATAAAGTATATTTAATGATACAGTCAAAGTTATTACTGTAAATTATTAATGTAGCCTTTTGAGAGTTTCTTTCAGAAAGTAAATTATCTGAAAGAGATTGAAATGTTTAGCTGGATTCGAACATGTTTGTTTTCAGTAACTGCTTTAAAATATTTTGTAATTTTAGAATTGCTAATCATGTCCTCTGAGTACCAAAAGATATGAAACTCAAAAATTTACATAAATTATTTCAGTGTATTTTGTTTACACAGGTGATAGCACACAAAAAATGTGTCACTTTTGCCTTTAATATGTCATTCTCATTTAGAGGTAAAAATGTATTCCATGAGTCCGGGTTTTGCCTGAATATCAACATAATATCCAAAAAAATTGATTTTAAAAAGTGATTTATTTTAATATTTTAGACAACTATGTACTTTTTTTTTTTTTTTTTTTTTTTTATACATTTTGCATGTGTATGTTTATTGTACTTAATGAAATTACATGCAAGGTGTAATTTGTCTCGCAGGGTCGCATAATGAACAGCCATCTTCCAGACAGAGAAATCAGGAATCGTTCTGCAGGCCATCGTGGACAGCCGAAAGAGGCATAGTATTGTTTTCTTGTTTAATGTCATACACCTAAAGATGATTTTTATTTATTTTTTGGTAATTGTACAGTTATGCTGTTATTCATTCATTAATGTGACCTTTCTGACCTTAAATAACTTGCAATTTGCAATAACGTGCAATTTGTCTCTCAGGTTCACATAACGAACAGCCATCTGCCAGACGGAGAACTTATGAAACGTTCTCCAGGCCATCTGGGGCAACCGAAAGAGGCATAGTATTGTTTTCTTGTTTAATTTCATCCACATAAAGAGGATTTTTAATTAATCGTACACTTACAGTGTTCAACAATTAATGTGACATTTTCTACCTTAAATAACTTTGTATTATTTTTCACACCTTTTGTTTGTAATGTGTATTCAGTATTGTCTCCTGTCCCAAATTCTTCGCTGGCACCGCAGTCCCAGAGGACGCCCCCATCCCAGAGGGCACCCCAGTGTATGTGAGAACTTTAGTCACATCTTATTTTAAACGCAGTCCACCTTAGTGACAACACAGCTCAATATACACTACCAGTCAAAAGTTTGGAAACTGTACTAATTGATTGTTTTTGAAAGAAGTCTGTTTTGCTCATTAAGGCTGCATTTAAAAAAAAGTAAATAAATAATAATAATAAAATAATATTGTGAATATTTTTAATTTCAATAACTATTTTTTATTTTAAAAATAGTATAAAATGTCATTTATTCCTGTGATCAAAGTTACAAAAGCTTTATATTTCAGATAAATGTTGTTCTCTTGAACTCTATACTCAAATAATCCTGATAAACAGTTGTGTACAATTTTTCAACATTTATAGTGATAATACATGTTTCTTGAACATTAATTCGGAATATCAGAATGACTTGTGAAGGATCTTGTGACTCTTAAGACTGTAGTAATGATGACAAATTCAGCTTTGAATCACATCTTCTACACGATGGTCCGGAAAAATTAATAACAGCAATTCGTAATGTTGTTTTGCCTCTTGACAGCTGCATCGAGGAGTGAGCACAGACCTGACGGTATGTTTGTTCCAGCCATGGGGTTGTCCTATCCACAATTGAATTAACATTTTACAATGTTTTATTTATTTTCTTTTTTTTCATTTTTTTTTTTTTTTTTTCAATAGGTGGTACCAGACCCTCAAGGAGCGCCTACCCCATGTCAACCACAAGTAAGAAATATTATGTGGTGGTTTTAAAACACTGGCCAGTAAAATAAATGCAAATGCAATTTTTGTTAAAGTACTAGTTTATGGTTTTAAACCAAGTATTGAATGACAATAAGTGTTTTTGCTCACTGTTAATTCAGTCTTGCACTTCTGTTTTCACAACCTTATTTTTACCTGAAATCAGCAGGCAAAAAAGACTGGGAAAAAGTGTCCAAATAAACTGTAAAATGTTATGCTCTGCATAAACTCAAATTGTGACTGCAAGTGTCATAATGAAGAATTTTTAATTATTCAGGTGTCCAGTTGTGTGTACATATTACTCTAATTTTTCTTTCAGAATTTCAAAGGAAGTTCTTTTCAATGTTGTTCGATTTGAAAGATCAACTTAAGCAAATAGTTGGCATTCTGGACCCTGGCAGGTCTACAACATCTCTAAAGAAGATGGATTCAGAGAGTGACCTAAAACTCTGAAGAATCCATCTAAGATGTTGATGTCAAGTTGATCTGTCAAGTTGATTATTTCAATTGTTTTCACATTTAGGTCCAGCAACTGTCCAGGGTTGGTGGATATTCTGTTCGAGACTGTCAACAAAGTTATGAACAGAAATAAAAATATATATATTCTCTCCCCTTAGATGCTGTGAAGAGGTGGAGCCCAAATACTACCGACACCGAAATAGATGCAGCAATGGCGGAACATCTGAAGCACGCTCCAGGAAGACCTGGGGGTGGAGGATAGAAAAAAATAAGCCAAACCGCTGTAATGTGTTTAAGGGAAAGTTCACCCAAAAATGACCAAAAAAACCTCATGTTTCAGACCTGTATAACTTTCTAATTTCGGCTGAACACAAGATATTTGGAAGAATGTAACCAAGAAGATCTCGCTGCCTTAACTATCATAATATATTTTTTTCTATAATGGTAGTTAATGGGTTGTGAGATCTGCGTGGTTACAAACATTCTTCCAAATATATTTGTAGAAAGGTATAGAGATTTGAAACATGAGGGTGAGTAAATAACAGAATTTTCATTTTTGGGTGAACTATCCCTTTATATAATTAAGTATTTTGTACTTGTTGTTTTAATTTGGTTAACAGATGCTAAACCGTTCCAAAAAAAATAAAAAGTGCTAAATCAGAACATGCTTCTTTTTTGCTTATGTCCACAAATAATGTGTTCTTGTTTGTGATGTACACGTGATTTTTTTTAATGTATGTTCAGGTCTGACTGGACCAATTTTGAACCTTTTGTCAAGTTAAACCTCAAGACATAATTAATTGCCTTTCACGATGTTACACAATGGGTGTGTGATTATTTCATAATCAGGCTTATATACACTTAAAATATGCAGCAACACATTTACACGTCCAGAAGACGACGCACTGACACGTCCAGAAGACGACACATTTAGAGACGTCCATGGACGTGCAGAAAAGACGTGCAGTTCACGTCCAGAAGACGTCAAAGACGTCGGTTCAACTTTCATTTTGGAACTATTTTTCAACCATGACGGGACATGTCGGACGGACGTCTTTTCAACGGCCAATAGACGTCCGAATGTTTGCTGGGTGGTTACATAGCACCTCAGGCTCAGCTCAGACATAGCGCGGATCAAGCGTGAACTAATCTCGTCCTCTTTAGTCTTTACTACCATTACAGCAGCAGGTAAACATGAATTAACAGCAGAAAGAATGTTGAAAGATAAATAACTTTCCTGAAATGTATCGCGTATCAAACTATTGCGTCTTAAACTCGATCAATCAGTGTTTCAACCGCGGAAAGACAACAATGAAACAGCTTGAGAATAACGCCACATTTACCTCAGAAAAGTCATTCAATGACCATAAACTGGATAGTTAGCTAGAAATAACCCTAAAATAGCATTTAATATACAGCACTGTATATTCATTATATTTTGACTGAACCTGTTGTTGTCTTCGTTAATATTTAAGTATACCGCCATCATTTAAATGTTTATATTTAACCAACAAATTGGAGTAGAAAAAAATATTAAAAAGTTTATATAAAAATTCTTTATATAGCTAAATGTTTTATTTTCAAAATTTTATTTGATTGTTGATTAATACATTTTATTTAATTAATTAATCAAATTTATTTTCGTTTTCGGTTTAGGTTTTTGACTAAACTAATAGGCTATTTTAATTTGTTTCTGTAAAAAAGTAAAGAAAATTCATTGAACTAATTAAGAAGTTTAATATTAATAAAAACGATTTTCTTCTAAAGGAACCTTGAAGAAACCTCCTGCTATTTTTAAAACAATTAAATTGGAGCAGAGGCATGTTTGGCTGCAAGTTGATAAAATATTATTCTTGCCGGGATTTTAGTTCAACTAAAAAAAAAACTAGGTTACATAGCCTATATGCCTACATATCAAAATTACATGTTATTAATAACATTGGAAGCATCAATACAATGATAACTGCATACAGGGTACAGACAGCAGCAGGTATGTGCACAACAAATTTTCATACATGACGTCACTGCTGGTGGGAGGGGCCCCATCTCGTGCTTTGCGGGGGGGCCTCACAGATGTGCGGTACACCACTGATTGTATCCTATGTCTGGTAGCGGGTAAGGAAGCCAGCAGTACACTTTTATTTTCATTGTTGTATGGTTTGCTGACATATACAGGTGCTGGTCATATAATTAGAATATCGTGAAAAAGTTCATTTTTTTATTGTAAATTATTTAAAAAAATGAAACTTTCATTTATACTAGATGCCCTACATGTAAAGTAAAACATTTCAAAAAATTTTTTTTTATTTTTTTTATTTGTCGATTAGAGCGTACAGCTAATGAAAGTCCAAAATCCAGTATCTCAAAATATTAGAATATTTACATTTGAGTTTCATTAAATGACCATCCCTACAGTATAAATTCCGGGTATCTCTTGTTCTTTGAAACCACACTAATGGGGAAGACTGCTGACTTGGCAATGGTCCAGGAGACAATCATTGACACCCTCCACAAAGAGAGTAAGTCACAGATGGTCATTACTGAATGTGGTGGCTGTTTACAGAGTGATGTATCAAAGCATGTTAAATGCAAAGTTGACTAGAAGGAAGAAATTGGGTAGGCAAAGGTGCACAAGCAACAGGGATGACCACAAGCTTGAGAATACTGTCAAGTAAAGCCGATTCAGACACTTGGGAGAGCTTCACAATGAGTCAAATGAAGCCGGAGTCAGCGCATCAAGAGTCACCACACTCAGACATCTTCAGGAAAAGGACTACCAAGCCACTTCTGAAACAGAAACAACGTCAGAAGCATCTTACCTGGGCTAAGGAGAAAAAGAACTGGACAGTGAACAGTGGTCGAAAGTCCTCTTTTCAGATAAAAGTAAATTTTGCATTTCATGTTGAAATCATGGTCCCAGAGTCTGAAGGAAGACTGGAGAGGCACAGAATCCAAGCTGCTTGAAGTCTAGTGTGAAGTTTCTGAAGTTAGTAATGATTTGGGGTGCCGTGACATCTGCTGGTGTTGGTCCATTGTGTTTTATCAAGTGCAAAGTCAATGCAGCCATCTTCCAGGAGATTTTGGAGCACTTTATGCTTCCATCTGCTGACAAGCTTTATGGAGATGCTGATTTCCTTTTCCAGCAGGACTTTAGCACCTGCCCACAGTGCAAAAACCACTTCCAAGTGGTTTGCTGACCATGATATTACTGTGTTTTATTGGCCAGCCAACATGCCTGACCCGAATCTATGGTTATTTATTGATATTTTCAAGAGAAAGATGAGAAACAGTCGATCCAACAATATACAGATGATCTGAAGGCTCAATAGTGCCTCAGCAGTGCCACAGGCTGACCACTTCCATGCCACACTTCACTGATGCTGTAATTTGTGCTAGAGCAAGTCATTTGCTGTAATATGTGCTGTCGACCAAGTATTGAGTGTACAAAAATACTTTAAAGAACTTGAACTTTTCTGTTTTGAAAATCCATTTTTTGATTGATCTTAGGAAATATTCTAATATTTTGAGATACTGGATTTTGGACTTTCATGAGCTGTACACTCTAATCATCAAAATTTAAAAAAAAAAAAAAAAAAAAACTTTTGAAATGTTTTACTTTACATGTAGGGAATCTAGAATATATGAAAGTTTCATTTTTAAAAATAATTTACAATAAAAAAATGAACTTTTCACGATATTCTATTATATGACCAGCACCTGTACTGTATATGGGTGTATTCCTTTGTTTTGCCGGGGTGGCTTTATTAAAGGGGTCATATCATGAAAATCTGACTTTTCCCATGTTTAAGTGAGCTCGTGTCTCTGGTGCATCTACCAGCACAGAAAATGTGAAAGGACAACCCAGTAACTTTGTTTTGGTAAGCTTTTCTCTACAAGCATGTGAAAAATCGAGCTGTTCTGATTTCGGTCCCCTTGTAAAGTAGGACATAATATTATTATAATATTACCGCCCCCTGAATCTGTATGTTTCCACCCCAGCACGCTATATGTTTCTGCAATCGAGAGTATAGACGAGTCCTGCAGTTTTGCTACAAGCATTACATTACATTACATTACTAAAACTACGTGAAGGACAGCAGCACTCAAGAACGACCGTCCCTGAGCTTGTGATATGTCTCAGCTATGTAAACATCATCACTGATCTGTTAACGGCTATAATAGCATACATACGAGTCTCCATAAACTCCTGGCATCTGAGCCACTAAGGATGCAGTGGTGTTTTTTTTATTTATGAAGGGAATGTGGCTAGATAAATTCATATACCAGTATGTGTAAGTCATTAACACTAAAATGCTGCACACGACTGTCAGTAAAACACAGGATTTGCACAGAAGTTGATTCCCAAAGATGGATCGATACCAACTGATCCAATTTCATATATATATATGATAGATTTTATGTTGGTCTCAGCATTGAAAGTATGTGGACTGAGGCTCCTTTTTTTCCTCTGTCAAAGTTGTATACTATGTTTTAAACATATGGTTTTCTATGTACCAGAACCATTTCCATATAAGGCTCTACTATGAGTGAATGTGAAACAGGGAATGGTCCCTGCTTTTCTGTATTACCAAGAATAGGAGAAGGTCCTTGGGATGCTAAGGGACCTCATGGGTACCTGACCAGTAGATGACCATATTTAAACTTGTTTTTCTATATGTATCACATTCCGATACCATGATCTATATGATGTATTCTCTTTCTCATTGGCTGAAACTATACTACACCCCTTGTACTCTTTCTATATATTCTCTTTTCTTATCAATAAAATGAGACTATATTCTCCCTCAGCGCTGAGTGATTGCTCATTCAATTGCCAAATAAGAGGTCTGGGATGAGGCACGAATTAGGAGCAAAAACCTAACAATTTGGGGGCTCGTCCGGGATTTCTCCAGACAGGTAAGAAATAAAATGCTTAAGTGCATCTTACTGTCTGTTGAGAAATTGATCCTTGTATTTTTTGTGCCGCACTTTTGGATATCATTTAGATAAAGCGCGGGAAGAGTGAAAGAGGATTGATACCCTTTCATTTTTTGGTTGTCCCCTCACGGATTTTATGCGTGGGAAGGGAATAGATGAGTTTGAGTTGAAGATTTTCTCTCTCTTTGTCCATTTCATGGTGATATCCTCAGGTCCTTGTTGGCAGTTGAATGAATAATACTGAATTTAAAATTTTTCTTTTTGCCAAAAATACTAAAAGTTAATATAAAGCTGCAGACTTTAATTTGTGTTTTGTTTGGCCATTCTCTGAAATTGTAAGGCTTTTCTTTAAGCAAAAGGAGAGATCTTTGTTGGCTGTTTTAAATGGGTGAAACGATTAGTCGACCTTTGATGGGGGAAACCCCGAGGGATTTCATGAATCGTAATAATAAAGCGTTTTTTACTGAACCCTATCTCTCTAATCTCGCGGGATGGTCAGAAGGGAAAATACAATTAGATCCGTTTCCCCGCGATGGTTCTTTTAAAGATGAAGATATGCGTGCTGCAAAAGATATGATCTTTGGTTCTTGGGGTGACCCAGGATGGTCCATTGATTATATGAAAGATGCGTATAAAGTTTGGATGAAGATGAAAACTTATTGGGATAAGGGTCCAGAGTTGAAAAAACAAGACAGCTCTCTCGCTCAGTCTCAGCTGAAACCTGATGCGTCCCTTCCCCCATATGAATGTGTTGTTTCTGCTGAAATTCCAAAGCCCTTGACCAATCGACTGTATCCGCAGTTGCCGTCCACAACTGAAGTTTTTCCGTTTGTACAGCTTCCAGATGGTTACAAAATTACTCCTCTGAGTGTTACGGAGGCAGTGGCTATTTGCAAAGATCTGCCTGATCCGGCTAGGTCACCACATCAATTTGTGGCAGTGCTGCAACGGTTAACTGCCTACAGTCAATTGACGGGACGAGATTATCGTTTTATTTTGACTAAAACACTGCCTGCGGAAATCACAGAGGAGGAAATGATTGAAGAAGTTGATTACTTAAACCCCATCTACGATACACCGCCTGTTCGTCGTGTTGTATCTCAGAAAGCTGGAGATTCGAAGCCCCTTGATTTGTCTAAACCTTCACGAGTGCTTCTAATTACTGATTCTGACGATGAGGACGAAACAGGTGATTGGATTTGGGCCAGCTCAGGTAAACTTAAAGATTTTTTCAAGCAATTGACTGCTTTTTGTTAAAGTGTCTTCTGCATAAACAAACATCTCGCCATGCAGCCAATACCCAACGCACAACAGCGCTGTCTGCTGCCAATATGCAGCCCTTGCCCCCCCATGACTTCCCTATGGCGACTCCACCCCACCAGGCCAAGGCACATAGTGGGGCCCGATGTTGATTCCTTTTCCCCCCACCCTCGCGTGTTTATGCTTCTTGTGCCACCTCGAAAAATCGATAGT
>JAOTNS010002479.1:0-31005 GCA_028476615.1 Culter alburnus
AGACCTGTATTAATTTAATTTAGGTTTGAAACAACGCAAGAGTGAGTATATGAAGGCAGAATTTCCTATTTTTTTTGGGATGAACCATTCTTATAAACTATATTCCTGTATGATGCTATAGTGACATTTGCTCAGACACAGAAAAAAACTAAGACACATGTAGTGTAAATCTGTTTTTATTGCATAGGACACCGTTTTCCAAGCAACATAAAAAGCTGCTGTTTTTGCAAAAGTGTAAAGTCCCATTCAGAAAAAATTTCCTGTTTCATTTAAGAGGAACAGGAATTTGATATCTGTAGCTGCCTTTAAAAGGGTTGGGAGGAGTTTTTAGATAAAAACGAGAAAGAAAAAACCTCAGTAACATCTGAATAGACTGTTATTTCCTCTTCACATTAATCCTGCAAGGGATTCTTTGAAAAATATGAAATGTCAAAACCTTTTCTCAATATCGACATAAATACCATAAAGCATAAACTTCGTTACGGAATAACCAATTGGCCAACAAAAAGATTTCCGCTTAAGCACCGCAATTCTACTTCTGAATAACTTGTATGAAGATACACAAATATAAAACACAAAGTACAAAAATAAAAGAATGTAAAGAAATCTCAAATATGATCAAAGTGCTGCATAAAGGTTTCATAAAAAGGAATAGAAAAGTGCATTGGCCATCTTTGATCCACAGAATCACGTGTTAGCTTATTGACTGGACGAGGGCTGTAGAGGAGGACAGGGCGAGGTCATATCCTCCAGTCCATGTCTTCCTGTTCTCATTGGCGTGTCCTCATCATAAAGGCACCAGAGACCATCATAGAAGTCGTCTATGTCTTGGTCCCCGTCCTCTGTCTGTGCTCGTCCGGCGGTCTTTCTGTTCCCGTCTCCATCATCCCCATCCTGCATGTCATGTCCTCTGAACGCCAGCATGCTGGTGGCGTCTAAAATGTACACGGCGTTTGTGGGTAAGGAGAGCTGGAGGCTGGTCAGGTACTCGTCCACCATCTCCTTACAGCAGATGAACTCTGTGCTTTCGATCTAGAGTGAATGCAAACATGCATGTGAGTGAAATAATGCCAGAACTGCAACAGCACCGACAAAACACTTCATTAGCCATGTTTCCAGCCACCTATAAAGGCGTTTAGATATTTGTATTGGGAAAGCAGGACAAAAATACTTAGAAGTATTCATTTTTTGCAATGCATGCAACATTTAATCCCATGACTTTATGAATTTAAGACTTTCTGCTCTGATTTAAGACCCTTTCAAGTGCAAATTAAGACTTTAGAAAACCTGTTAAATAGAACATGTTGTTGTTGCTTTCTTGATCGTGTAAGTAACATTTATCTAACCTGAAAAACGTGTCACATTAAGTGTAGCTGAAATATAAATTTACAATAAAACTGAGGACTTGATTTCAGCCAGGAACATTACAGATACAGTACAACTTACTGAAACGTATCAGGTCTCATGTAATCACTCAGTCGGTGTTTCAACCGCGCAAAGACATCAATAAAACAGCTTGAGAACAACGTACACGCAACGTCACATTTACCTCAGAAAAGTTAGTGAACTCGTTATTCAGCTAGAAAATGTTTGAACAAATCTGTCACGATAACAAGTTATTACAGCCACCATTTAATGTTTAGATTTCAACAAGAATTGGAGTAGAAACATAATTATGTTTTAAAAAGCTCAGTTTTTATTTGAGGGTTGGCTCATGAACAAGTTATATTAATTAATTGATTGATTATTATTTGGTTTCAGCAAAATAATTTTTTTTCTGCATCACTAGCAGTTACCCATAATATTCCATCAAGCTTATTAAGTTATATTGATTTATACAACAGTTCTTTCTGGTTCTCGAATCTGATTGGCTGAGAGGTCTTTCCAGTCATGTGAAATTCTACCAATATCACCATGGGAACCGTTTCACTATTTGAATCACTCCGCTGTCAGCATTCTCACAGAGTGAGAAAATATGAGCAAACCCACCATATTTTTATAGATACTGCTGTTATTTTGTAACAGAATGTATTTAAGAGTTTTTTTTAGGCGCGTATTTAGATCTCAGATATGCGATTTATATGTAAACATAGCGCCTTCAGCATAACGCTTTCGGAGATGTGAGCTCCAGGCCGTCAGCGACCATTCAGTGCTCAAATACCCGCAGAGAACAGCTTCATCTCGGCCAGTCCTTCTGGAATTTGCCGCTGGCTCTTATGTAGATAGTGTTTAAACATGAGGTATAATTTATTTTGGGTATATCAAACGGGCAATCTTTGGTCTTATTAATATATTGCTTGTTACAGAGCTAATAGATTTGGCTTAAGGGCTATATTAAGTTTCATAACTTTGTATTTACAATGAAATTAAATCCTGTACCAACTAGAGCGCTGCTTATGTACGTTTGACTGAACCGTTTGCTTGTGTTTATTTCCTATTTTACTTCTTATACTGTTATAATGGCTATCGTTGTTAATTTAAATATTATTGTTAAATAAACAATATAAGCAATATTCAAATAACATGCCATATTTTTTGGTATTGAGAAAGAGTCAGTGATTTCGACTTCAGTGAAAGTTACATTAATACGCCATTAGATGGCAGCAAAGACTGTCTTTATGAGAGAGTCAGTCAAGAAGACTTTATATGAAAGGACTGAAACAGGAAACAAGGACGTTGTTTTTACTTTAAACAACATCTTACAAGACGCAACTGACAAATGCATTGACTAGCGCTGTCATGGGAAATCCTCTTAAATGTTAAAAGGACAAAGACAAAGACATCGCTTTCCTCAGTGGACATTCAAACTGATTGTGGATTATGAATAATATTGACCTGAAGAATATCAGCTAGATGCAGGTAATGCACTCGCTCTCTCATATTACAGTGAGTTTCAATGTAGCGACTCAACGCTCCTTCGTTACTAGCTCTAAAGTAACATTTTAGATTTACTAACGGAGGCTTGAGCTCAACTGTTAAACTTGAGATTTGAATCTGTGGCGGAAGGAAGTAGTTCCTAAAAAAGAGGGTTTTAAAGACAATCCATTGTTGTTATTATTTATTTACGCACTTGTGCCGTTGAACTGTTGTATAAATGCAATAATCACACTCGTAGCCATGCGATATCGCTCTATTCGGCTAACCTACAGCCGAACCACAGCCGTGCTGATATACAGCCATATTGCATGGCTACGAGTGCGATATTGCTCATGTATATGCTTCACTACCTGTGCTTTCCTCAGCAGGTCGGTAAAAACTGAGAACCAATCAGGCGTCAGTCTCTCCAACTCCAAAGTGATGATGGCCAAAGCCAATATGGAGCCCTTGAACTGCCAGAGCTGGTGGCAGGCCATACAGTGCTGCACCTGCCTGGTCCACAACGACGCCTGGAGGCAGGGCCTGTTCTGAGACCCGGCCCACACCAGCTGGGGATGCCTGGACATCAACAGGCCATGGAACTGGAGGGGAAAAAACAAAGCGCTTAACCAACGGAGACAACGCCACCAAAAACCCCAATCACTCACAGAGGCGTGGGTCTGTATCTGTACTCCTTCGACATGGTTTGTGTGTTAACCTCTTCATGAGTGGGCTGGTAAAAATGTGCCGTGTTCAGTAGTCTCCATGTTTTTAAACTATAACAAGTCTCTGGCTCCAGTTGTCTACATCCCAATCCAGATATTTTGGAATCGACTCCCTGATCGTGGAGTCAGAGCTGAAAATGAGTTTCGGCTATTGGTTAATGTCCAACAGCCCAGCTGAAGGGAAGTTATTACACTGATCATCACTGATCAACTTTTTTTTTTTTTTTAATAATGTGCACTTATGAGTTATGAAACCAGGACATGTACATTAAAGGGATCATGACATTGATTTTTTTGTTGTTGTTGTTGTTGTTTGTTCAGGTTCACTTATGTTAATAAAGGGCCATTATACAGAATTGGTGCAAACTGCTGTCCCACAACCAAAAAACACATTTAAAAAGCATTTAAGTATTCAAATTTTAGATGTTTACTAAGATCCTTCTATTATCTATTGAATCGCACAATAATATTTAAAATATCAGTAAGCTTAATATATATGAAATCATCATTTATTGGGTACTTTAATTGGGAGGTGGCTGTCCAGAACCCTAACCCCTAAATTTTATCTGTGAAAATGATTCGAAATAATTTTTTGCACTTTTTTTGTTGTTTTACAAATATATTTTTTATTTTTATTTTAATCATGAAACTTTATGTAAAAAAAAATAAAATGTGTCCCGCATTTTCATGTCACTACCGAAACAGTATGTTTAGGTCCATTGTCTGCGACCGATTTTAACCATACTTACATTTTGATCAGGAAATATTCCTCTCATAGCCTCTCTTTTCACAGTAGATAATCATCATTTGAGTTAAATGTGTCCAAAGTCTGAAAATCTGTGTGTAACTTTAAGGAACGTCAAACAAACACCTTTTTTCTGCAATTAAGCAAACTTTTTTTGGGTGTTATTCTATAAAATTGAGTTTTTACGTGTACAACTGTTCAGAACTTTGCTAGATAACCATGTGCTGATTATCATCTTTGAGCTAGGCTCAAAAGTATCTAAAATGTCACTACCGAAACAGTCACGACCAATAAATTATTGAATAACACTCAAAAAACAATGATGTCACTACCGAAACGTGTGGTGAAGTTTCGGTAGTGACATCATTGTTTATTAAATGTTATTCAATAAAATTTAGTTATGTGTGTACAACTGTTCAGAACTGTGCTAGATAACCATGTGCTGATTAGCATCTTTAAACTAGGCTCAAAATTATCTAAAATTGTCACTACTGAAACATTTCATCATTGTTTTGGAAGTGACAAAACGGAACACAATCATTTACTTGGGGGAAATGAACTAAATTTTAGTACAGTTATGCAAATCATTAGTGTTTTAGTATGCAGTTAAATCCTGTCATGTGATGTGGTCATTACCAAACATTACTGTCACTACTGAAAATGTGCAGTCATTACCGAAACATGGGATGTTTGGTCAAAAATGAAGTATATTGAATTATCAACTAAGATGTTATGATAGTGTTTGGTTCAATGTTTATTCAAACTAATGAATCCTTCACTTTGAAATCAGTATGATAAACTTTATGCCTTTTACAAAGAAAGATTGGATTCAAAATACGACAAATCTCATAAATTACACTTGAAATATTGTTAAAATTGTAATTGTTACTGATTTACCTGTGAAAACTTAAAAAAAAAAAAAAAACAAAATATATTTACAAGGTAGATATAAACAAAATCTTAATAGGTCAATGTAACCCTTCTTATTACATTATTTATTATTCTGTTTCAGTAGTGACAAATTTGGGGAGAGTAAAAATATTCCAAAACTTTCTGAAAATACAATGAGAATTAACTGCAAAATTACTAGAAATGTGTACCTTGGATATTATACAATATGCATAAATACAAAATGTGAGGAAAAAGACATTTTTTTCAATACGTTTCCAACTCTGACTGACCAACTCTGTAGAATGGCCCATATACAGGACCGGTCAAAAGTTTGTAAACATTACTATTTTTAATGTTTTAGAAAGAAGTTTCTTAACCTCATCAAGCCTGCGTTTACTTGATACAGTAACATTGTGAAATATTATTACATAGTGGTTTTCTATTTAATATACTTTAAAATATAATTTCTGTGATCAAAGCTGAATTTTCAGCATCATTACTGCAGTCTTCAGTGTCACATTTGCCCATGTGACTCACAGATCGTGCAATACCAAAACTAGTCGTTTTTGGAGCTTGATTAAATAAGTGTTTAGTTTATAAGTTCTGAAACTTGCTTTAATGGTACTATGACCTCTTATATGTCAAAAGATCACAGCAAATTTGATTTCTCATGTCATGATCCCTTTAAGAAAGTAAACAGGACCGATTCTGGTTGTTCATTTACTTTTAATGCACAATTTTTATGGGTTCAGCCTTTTAGAAAAAGAAATAAGCCATCTCGATCGAACAGGAATGACACGTCTGTTTCATGAGTTCAGGGTAAAATACATATATATCGCCTTGTGGAATGTTTTGTTAAATGTCTACTGTGGAAGTGTGACTTTCCTTTGTATCTACGGCTGTATGTGAGTGTGTGTCTTTACTCCAAGAGACAGATGAGTCACATGGACCTTGTATGGTAATATATTTAAGGTATTCTAAATTGTGGATATTTATTTGGGAAGTTAAGGAAATTTATTTTTGTATGCTATTAGATATTTTTTCATTTCACAAGCAATTATATTAATTATTCTATGTGTTATAGACATCTAGATATCTTTAATATGACCTATATGGGTAGATCTCACAAAAACACATCACCCAAAAATCAGTTTGCATAAAGAAAATGAAGCACTTTTAGGACCATCAAGATTTTTTTTTGGATTGTGACATTATTATTCAGCACAAAAATAATGCAGTGCAAGTACTTTACAATTTAAGTAATATGTATATTGTAAAGTATATTGTTTCCACATTATGATAATGAAGACAATTTTTTACATTACAGTAACGAAAAGGAAAAATGTGCCAATTTGCCATGAAACAGTTGAACTTTAGTTAGGATAGATTTAATTTTTCATGAATAGGGATGCAAAGGGGGAAGCTTTCCAAAAATGTTTCCGGAAAAAAAAGCTTTCCAGAACATGTCCGTAATGTTTCCGGAAGCTTTCCAGAACATGTCCGGGATGTTTCCGGAAGCTTTCCAAGAAATGTTTCCAGAAAGGTAATGTTTCCGGAAGCTTTCAGAAAATGTCCGGGATGTTTCCAGAAGCTTTCCAAGAAATGTCCGGAATGTTTCCGAAGCTTTCCAGAACATGTCCGTAATGTTTCCGGAAGCTTTCCAGAAATGTTTTTCCAGAAATGTACGGAAGCTTTCCAGAAAATGTCCGAATGTTTTCAAAAAAAAAAAAAAAAAAAAAAAAAAAAAAAAAAAAACTTTCCAGAAAATTTCCAGGATTTTTGAAAACTTTGGATAGTTTTTTTAAATTTACCAGAAATTTTCCACCCCTTTGCATCCCTATTCATGAATGAACACCACAATCCTGCATGCTGATGCTGTTCATTCAACTGTCTTAAAATTGAAATAGTGTCTTTACAAAATTATTCCTGGTGATAAAATTATTTGTTACAAAAGATTTTTTTCTGAGGTGCACTTATAATACTTTTTTAGACCAAAAATGGCCACTGAATGGGCAGCCTTGTTCGGAAAATATTAAATATAGCATCTATCCCTAACTAATATCTATACAGAAAAATCTTAACTGTCCTAAAAAAGGCTTTGTTTTCTTCATCCAAAGTATATTTATTATTGTGATGTGGGGTCAAATAAGGTTTCATGAGTTTCACCCATTTTGTAAACTGATTTTACCATTTTCTTAACTGGGATTGTGTTTCAGGATCAGGATCTTGCGTTCTTTTAAAACCACATAAGTATTTATTGGGGGTCTCGTTCCATGTACTTTCTAATGGCTATTTTATGGCTGTCCGCGGTGTGCCAAAACAGCAACGCTACACTCACTTCCATTGCCTTGTTTAGCGGTTAGTCTGATTGATCTAATCATGGCTAAATGCCTCAGCCAACTCTTTGCAACCTGAACTTCCACTAAATTCATATTTTTGGATAATTTAACCGAACCCCACTATGTAGGAAAGACGAAGCATGAAGATTGAAGTTGGATTTCTGAGAGTATATTTGTACTGGAGATGTTTTGCAGGGTTATCTGCTTTACTGCTAAAGTTCAAGTCAGATCAGTGCCTTGGCCGAACACACACCTCGTACCGCCCTCGTATGCCATGCCACGCGGCCACAGATATTCACATGCACAAAGTCAAGGACCAAAAGTCAATTTCTGCTGATGTTTGCAATGGGCACATCTAAAAGGTTGTATGTTTTCCTGTGCTTTTTGTACCATTAAGTTCTGATCTCAATACAAGAAAGATGACGCATCAGTCGCTACTCACGATGTGAATGAAATCCATGGGCGTAGCGATGTAAAGGTCCCAGTGCAGCTTGTTTAATATGACTCGCTCCATGCGAAGAATCTCAGCTGTTGAGAATTTGCATCTGCTTTGCTCCAGCAAGTCTTTAACCGATGCAATCACCTGTTCAGCAACAAAACAAGAACAATAAATGCACTGGAATGGTTAAAAGTTGTGTGGGGTGTTTCTGTCGTTTCTGTATCTTGCCTCATCCTCCTCATTGATTTTTGCAGCGAGGATCAGAGAAGTGATGGCCATGCATTTGAGATATTTCAACCGAGTCTGCAAAGAAAGAGGGAGCACTTAGAGTCGGCAACCATCTTCTAGAAATAGGGCTGTTTATTATGGCAAAATTCATAATCACCATTATTTTTGGTCAGTATTGAAATCATGATTATTTAAAACATTATTGGTGGGAAGGTTGCCAGGTTTCACAACAAAACCCCCCAATTGCTACTCAAAACTAGCCCAATCACATTTCATGGGGTTGCCCTGGTAAAAAACGTATTTGGGGGGAAAAAAATCTGCATTTTTTGGTTGGGTTTCCCTAGTAAAATTAACATTCCAGGGACTAAATATCATGTTATTGGGGTCGCTTCAACCCGCGGCAACACTGTTAAAATCTCCCAATTCCGCGGGAAGCCTGTGGACTTGGCAACACTGTTGGAAGGTGATATGATCAAAGTCTTATTTTAAGATACAGTAATTTTAAATATCAGCGAAATTTAAAATTACGATATTTCAACAAAAAAAAAAATAGGTTAACTAATGTAAGTAGGCTAAAAAGGTCCAAAACAGTTACAGAAGACAAGTAAACAGTCAGCAATACAATATGAACAAAAACTAATAATTTAAACAAAACAGACAAATTAATACACAGAACAAAAATACAAATTAAATAAACAGTGCTTTCGGTTTTAATTCAAGAGTAGTGATGATTTTATCTTTGTCTTTTTTTGTTTGACTAAAGACATATTTAAAAAGGGAACTCAGTAAGATTTGCGAAGCTCCCCCTACAGGTTCCTTCAGTGAATCACACTGTCGTAAATACTACAACGCTCACCAGCGCAGTAGTTTTGCAAATACAGTACAAGAAATCTCGATGGAGGTGGGTAATTTTCGAAATTGTCTTATAAAGTCATAATATATACATTGTTTTGAATTACCAAAGCATTTTGTCACTCTCGTGTGAACGTGAACATGAGGCGAGATTGTGTGGGTCGGCAGCTCAACTTGCAAGTGCTGTTTTCTGGCGTAGACGTGCCAGAGGGGGTTAGTGCACGCCTCAAACACACCACTACAAGTCAATTAACCATCGTAAGGACTTAGAAAACTATTTATGAAGGTAAAAAAAGTTACTTAGTTCTGCTTTAAATCAGTTCATGCGAGTTCAGTGGTTTAACCTTAAAATTATGAAGTGACAAAAATCCTTTTTGTGCACCAAAAAAAACAAAATAATGAATTTATTCAACAATATCTAGTGATGGATTCAAAACACTGCTTCATGAAGCTTTACGAATCTTTTGGAATCAGTGGTTCTTCAACTGGTCATGTTTTCAGTAAACGAGGTTTCGTTACGTCATAAGTGTTTCAAAATTACAATGGTTCACCACTGGGGGGCGTTTGGTAGTTTGATACAATTTGAACCACTGATTCAAAACAAATGATTCGTAAAGCTTCATGAAGCAGTGTTTTAAAATCGTCCATCACTAGATATTGTTGAATAATCATTATTTTGGTTTTTTGGCACACAAAAAGTATTTTCATCACTTCATAATATTAAGGTTGAACCACTGTAGTCACATGATCTGTTTTAAATATGTCTTTAACACTTTCAATGCCTAGAAAGCTACTAATTATCTTCCTGTCAATAGAGGCCTCACTGAGCCATTGGATTTCATCAAAATATCTTAATTTGTGTTCCGAAGATGAACGAAGGTCTTACGGGTGTGGAACGACATGAGGGTGAGTAATTAATGACAGAATTTTAATTTTTGGGTGAACTAACCCTTTAAAACATCACCGACTACATTTACGAGGATACTCGCCAAAACAAGCATTTCAGCATTTTTGTGTGTAGGCTATTTGACCCTTTAGGCACATATCTGAAGCCCACAGTATACTTTGCTTATAGGATTAGTTCACTTCTGAATTAAAATTCCCTGATAATTTACTCTCCTCCATGTCATCCAAGATGTTCATGTCTTTCTTTCTTCAGTCGAAAAGAAATGAAGGTTTTTAAGGAAAACATTCCAGGATTTTTCTCCATATAGTGGACTTCACTGGGGTTCAACGGGTTGAAGGTCCAAATGTCAGTTTCAGTGCAGCTTCAAAGAGCTCTACATGATCCCAGACGAGGAATAAGAGTCTTATCTAGTGAAAGATGGGTAATTTTCTTAAAAAAATAAACATTTATATACTTTTTAACCACAAATGCTCATCTTGCACTGCTCTGCGATGCGCCACGCATTACGTAATCATGTTGGAAAGTCACACGTGACGTAGGCAGAAGTACCGACCCAGTTTACAAATTGAACACACAAAGACTAAGTCAAACGCCCTTTACAAAAAAAAAGGTAAAACAACGATGTCAAACGATTTTGAAGTTGGAAGAGAAAATTAGATGAAGTTTTTCACATGTGACCTTTCCAACATGATTACGTAATGCGTGGCGCATCGCAGAGCAGTGCAAGATGAGCAATTGTGGTTAAAAAGTATATAATTTTTTTTTTTTTTTAGAAAATGGCCAATGGTTTCTCTAGATAAGACTCTTATCCTCGTCTGGGATCATGTAGAGCTCTTTGAAGCTGCACTGAAACTGACATTTGGACCTTCAACCCGTTGAACCCCAGTGAAGTCCACTATATGGAGAAAAATCCTGGAATGTTTTCCTCAAAAACCTTCATTTCTTTTCGACTGAAGAAAGAAAAAAAAACATCTTGGATGACATGGGGGTGAACTAAACGTTTATGCGCGTTCTGCGCACACAGAAAGCCGCCTAGGAAACAGTATCTCTTCTGCAGCTTAATACGCTTTTAATAACACGGTTTAATATCAAACACATCCTGTGGTTTATCAACAGTAGACTGCATTTTACAACACTATTCTTGTGGAAGCCAAACGATTAATCGCACAGCCCTAGATGGAAATGTAGCAGTTTCACTTACTTTGACTGTTGCAAGCAGGCTGTTGAGAACACAGACTCCCAAAGCAAACGTCTCCGAGGAAAACTTGAATGTGCCGCTCATTTCACGCAACCACACGATTACCTCATGGTACTGAGGAGGGCTGATATCTGAACCCTGAAAGCAAATGTAGATTGTTTCTGACACCTGTGTTCCCTAGTGAAAAGACCAAACACCAAGATCTCTCTGGTTCAGAAGACTGAATTAAAACATGCTTCCACCTGAATGCAACCGTTCTTCAGGACAGGAGCCCTCCAAAGACGCATTTCTCTCGCCAGGGTGTTGAGCAGCAATGTGCCCAGACGCTGATTCTCTTCTTCACGAGGAGGTTTCATGGCTGATTTGAAAACTTTTCCACTGGAAGTAATGCCTGACAAAGAAATGTACAGTGATTTAGCAGATGCTTTAATCCAAAGTGATTTATTCAAGCAAGGAAGGCAGTGTATCAGTCATCCTTTTACCAATTTTCTTTTCTTTGGCATCCTGATGTTGGGGTCTATTCAATGCAAAATGGTCCCAACATCAGGCCTACAGCACAGTGTTTACAATCAATGTCCACATCTCATTAATTCGTGTTGAAATGTACTAAAATGAATAATGCACGCTATATTAACTGCAACAGGGAAGCAGAAAAACATAATTTGGAGACAATGTGAAACTAAAAGCGCACAGACGATATGGGCGGGTCGATCTGCATCCACTTGTAAACAAAGACACGGAAAGTTTTGACACAGAAATTACCTTTGCAAAAGGAAACACAGCTTCTGACACTGGCGTCCACTGCATTAATGTGCACAAAATCATTCCTCCATGTCTGAAAAACAAGCGCACTGTTTACACAACAACAGATTTAAGAAATGTTTCACTTCAAACAGCAAAACATTAATACAAGACTAACGGGTGTAAAACAAGTTTTTTGCATCACAGAATGTCGAGAAAGAATCACCTCCGGAGGATGTAAGAGAAGAAAAGCTCGTCAACAACTACTCCAGAGTCCAGAATCTGTGTTTGAACCAGCTTGACTCCGCCCGCGTATTTGAGTCCAAGCTGTCGACTCCGCCCACATATGTGACGTCATGGGCGCTGGCCCCGCCCACACACTCGTCACCCACGTACAGAACTGTGTTAGTGGGTCGCACATACGGGTTCTGTTATATAAAATGGTTGAATTCATTATAGTCGCCTTCATGTATTGTTTTACATTACATTATGATGCTTTATCATGAGGGTTAATGTATTCAATTATAAAAATGCCAAAATGTGTCTATTAGGGGTAGAGTTACTTTATTTAAAGGGATAGTTCACCCAAAAATGAAAAATCTGTCATCATTTACTCACCCTCATGTTGTTCCAAACCTGTATGAGTTTCTTTCTTTTGCTGAACAAAAAAGAAGATATTTAAAAAAAATGTTGGTAACCACCACAGCTGACGGTAGGCTAGATATTGACTTCTTCCATAGTATTTTTCTCCCCTACTAGTCTCACTACCTTCAAGTTTTTGATTAGGCTACCAACATTCTTCAAAACATCTTCTTTTGTGTTCAACGGAAGAAACTCAAACTTGAGGTTGAGTAAATGATGACAATTTTTATTTTTGGGTGAACTATCCCTTTAAGAACATTAGCGTTAAAAGGCCATGATATAATAAAACGTGCAGATTTTCTGTTAGGGTTACAGATTATGTGAAAAATCCATCTAAAACCAGCCTGAGCTGGTCAGGCTAGTTTTAACTGGTCTCCCAGCCTGGTCATAGCTGGTTTTAGAGGGGTTTTGACTTTTGACCAGCTTAAACCAGCTGAACACCAGCTAACCCAGGCTGGGAGACAAGCTAAAACCAGCTACTTCCAGCTTAAAGGTGCTAAAGAGGATGTTTTGTTTTATACATTTTTGCAATATTACTTGAAACTGTCTTTACTAACTGATAAAAGACTATTTATTAGGTGCACTGAAAGTAATAATATTAATATACATCATCTGTGCACGAGGTACGGCCTTAAAAACATCAGCCAATCGTTTACGCGATCATCGTGTAAACGATTGGCCCTCTGGCTTGTCAATCACTGCCATGACGTTCCTTGTGAGAGACGAGCGCAGCTGCGCGCTCCAGTAACTTTCCACACTCCACAGGCGCCGCATGCAATGTTTTTGTCCGGAGACAGGAGTAACAACTGCAGATTATGAGTTACCTGCGGTGAGTCCGACATAATGAATCCACTAACACGACACAGCGAATGCCGGTGGTAAACACTCGTGTTCCAATACTCGTGCACGAGTTTTGGGAGGCGTTCCCTCAAAAGGAGGGGGGTTGTTCTTACGCATGCGCTCATTTCAAAAACTCAGTAACAGTCTTTGGTTTCTCAGTCGACGAAAAGATCCTCTTTAGCACCTTTAAACCAGCTAAAACCAGTCAACCAGCTTAGGCTGGTTTTAGCTGGATTTTTCAGCAGGGATAGGCTATATTCTGTTATTGTGTTTGTCCTAATTCTCCGTCTTTCTGTCAACTACTCGCCACTAAGTATCAAAAGGCAATAATTTTGCTTATTACCCAGAAATTAGCCTACATTTATTTCTTTTAATGAAAGCTCTCTTCACAGAAGGGAACTCTAGTTTCTGTTGTCGTGTTTCTACTGACACCTACTGGATACAAACATTTCTAGTCATTTGAATTGTTCGCGTTTCCTGAGTTGTGAGGAGGACAACAAGTGGTATATTTCTTCTACAGAGTTCTACCGTCGGGAAGCGTCGTTCTTATCTTGTGATTCTAGGAGCTCTGCAGGAGATGCTCCCTGTTCCAGAGGTGTTGCTTGATAGCTCAGAAGAGCTAGATATAGGTCTGACTTGCCTTCTGATGCTTTCATGAGCAACTGCTTCACAATATGCACTCCTTTCTCTGCCTTCCCGTTAGACTGAGCATGATGGGGACTCAAAGTCATGTGTTTGAAATCATAATGATCAGCAAAGTCGTGAAATTCCTTTGAATTGTAGCATGGACCGTTGTCACTCACTACTTCAAGAGGAATGCCATGCCTGGCAAAGATTGACTTCATCTGCTGTGTCACACATGCACTTGAGGAGTTAGACAGCAGAGCTATTTCTGGAAAACTAGAGAAGTAATCCACTACCAGCAAGTATTCTTTACCATGGAAATGAAACAGATCGGTACCACTTTCTGCCAGGGATACTCAGATAAGTCGTGATCATCATGGGTTCTCTTGCTTGCTTTGATGTTTCAGACAAACTTCTCAATGTCGGAATTTATTCCAGGCCAATAGACTGAATCCCTGGATCTCCTTTTACATTTCTCCATTCAGTGCATTTTGCACATTGCTTTCCATACGCTGGGCATTGTTTAGGCTGATGCTATGAGCCACATCTTTTACAGCAGAATGAATCTGCGACTGCCTTTGATGCAGCTTTGACGCGCTCTTTTCAATTTATGAGTAAAACAGCGCCGACTACTGGACTGTCAGCAACAATGGTGCCTTCTTTATCACTGAAGTTCTAGAATTCAACAAATCTTGACAGCACCGTTTAATGTCAGCTCTGTTTCTCTGAGCAGTCTTTCTCTAATTTCTCACCAAAAACACTTTGATCTCTGATCATTGATTCAGTTAAGAGTCCGAAGTTGCATGTTTTTGCATTTAGTTTCAAATCAGGCAAAAAGGAGTCAAAACCTTCTCCCTGTGATCAGGGCCTGCCTAAGCTTTTATGGGGCCCTAAGCAGAATTTAATTTGAGGGCCCTCGGTTAAAATAACTTAAGATAAACAGTATCTTCTTATATAAAAAATAAATGTAAATGTACAAAATGGACAATATTAAATTAAATACTTAAATAATGACATCAAATTAACAGTTCAGATGGACCTGTAGGAAGATAACAATAATAAATGTATTCACATTAAAGGAATAGTTCACCCAAAAATGAAATTCTCTCATCATTTACTCACTCTCAAGTAAGTTGTTTTAAACATGAATGAATTTCTTTCTTCTGCTGAACAAAAATAAGATATTTTGAAGAATGTGGTTGCTGCATGGTCATTCTTTGGTTACCCACATTCTTCAAAATATCTTATTTTGTGTTCAGCAGAAGAAAGAAATTCAGAAAGAAGGCTGTTACTTTAAGACCTGCACACATCTAAAATACAGACACGCATCCGATTTTCTCTCAAATGATTATTTTTTTACTTTAGACATAACCAACTGTGTTTATGTAAACTTTGTGTGTATTTGATTTTACCAGTTGTGGAATCCAACCATTCATCCATCTGAGGTAAAGTAGTTAGCCTACTTTATTGAGTATTTCCATTTTATGCAACTTTACACATTTATTAATAGTAAATTAATAATATAAAAAGATCGTCATGTTTGCAGCGAACAATGTATTTCAACCTAGTGGAGTAATAATATCTAGGTCTGAATTGAAATTGTATGTTTTAATGGATCATGCTACAAACATGATCTTATAATACATGATGCATTGCTGTGTCCGTTATCCCATAATTCACACTTTTAGACACTTTTGCTTTAACGGACATTAGACAATTAAAAATCAAGCTGTTATTCATATATTTATTGTCCAACATTCCCAATTTTTCTGATGCATGTCCTTAATTTAATTCCATATGTTGGTATTAATTCAGTGTTTATAAGCCTTTTAAAGAATTTTAACCCAAACTGACTGGGTTTCTAGAGAGCAAAGGTTTTGTGAAAAAAGTTTATGTGTGAGAAAGAAAAAAATTATGTGTGATTGTGGAATGGAAACATGTTATTTGTCACTGCATTAAATATGAGACAAAAAATAATAATAATAATAATAAGTTTTATTTATATAGCGCCTTTCCAGGGCTCAAGGATGCTTTACAATGAACAATTATCAAGGAAAAGATGATACAAGTAGACAATGATGAAAAACAATAATGGAAAGGGAAGCATACAAAAGAATAGAGTCAAGTACAATGAAATACAAAACAGGACTTAAGAGACATAACATTTAGAGAACTATTAGTAATAATGCAGAGCAATCAATCAAATCAGAGATATAACATTGAGAAAACAAGTGAGTATTGAGTATTGTAATCTGGAAATGGAGCTGGCAGGTAGACCAGTGAAAAGGGCATTACAGTAATCAAGGCGTGATGAGACAAATGCATGGATGACAGTTTCAGCGTCTTTGGTACTGATGAAGGGACGGAGTTGGGCAATGCGACGTAGGTGAATAGAGGTAATGAGACTGAA
This sequence comes from Culter alburnus, assembly GCA_028476615.1. Lineage (NCBI taxonomy): Eukaryota > Metazoa > Chordata > Actinopteri > Cypriniformes > Xenocyprididae > Culter > Culter alburnus. The sequence continues at coordinate 16,438 of JAOTNS010002479.1, forward strand.
AGGAAAGGGTGAGTCAGTGATTACACCTACATTTTAACAGTATTGGATGTTTTGATGTGAGAACCAGCAATTTCACAGGTGAGATACAAGCAGAGATTTAACAGAGACACACAAGCAGAGATTTTGTCTATTTGGGGAGGTAAAGTAGGTGTGCAGATTGAGTATAATTGAATGTCATCAGCATAAAAGTGACATTGTAAAATCTGACCAAGTGGTATTATGTAAATTATGAATAATAAAGTCCCAAGAACAGATCCCTGGGGAACACCTCGCTTCAGGGGGACAGTCAGTGATCGAAAATGCTTAACTGAGATGTAGAATTGTCTGTCAGAGAGATTGGAAGAAAACCAAAAAAAGAAGTACCAGAAATACCCAAATCAGAGAGACGAGAAACAAGTAATTCATGGGAGACGGTATCGAAGGCAGAGCTGAGGTCGAGTAGCAGAAGTATAGACAGTGAAACAGAATCAGCAGAAAGCAGTAGATCATTCACTACCTTTACAAGTGCAGTTTCAGTACTATTGAGGGGGCGAAAACCAGATTGAAAGGGATCGAAGAGAATAAGAATAAAAGATAAGTTAAATAAATATGGGTGAGTGTGTTGAATCTTATATATATTAAATGAATATATAATATATTAAATGAAGAGCAGATCATTAAAGTATTTATTTTTATAAAAGAAACGGGAGTAAAAGAATTTAAATGAATATTTTATTATATTATATTAAGAAATATTAATCTCTGGCTCACACTCCAGTACAGGAGGTGGTGGATATGCACCTTAATTGTTAGTTGCCTCCTGCCAATAATAAAAATAGAATAAGAAGAAGGTCTGCTCAAGAACGCATAATACAGCAGTTACACAGAGAGGAGCAGAAAGATAACACACAGAATTGAGACGTTCCATATGTGATTGACTTTATACTGCCATTTCTTTTCTTGCAGATTTGCATGCAAAAAATCTCATTAAATGACACCTGCTCCTTTCGATGTGTAGCATATTGTTTTGTTGTTCAGAGAAAACCTTCTTGACTGTGCTGTTTTTGCAATGCGTCTTTTGAAGGTCAGCCAGATTACCCCAGATTTTCTGCCCAAATTGGATGGGATTATTGTTGACAAGACCTAGCTGGTTGGTAAAATTGGGCTGTACTGTCAGAGTGGTTGGGAAGCCAAGGAATGGGAAGCCAAGTCTTCAGTTTGTTGAGAGTTTCAGATTATGTTCTTTCATCCATGCCAAGATTTTCTCTAAGAATTCCTCTATCTGTGCAGCTACCATGGGATCATCTGGTTGAAATAAAAAGCAGTGTCATCAGCATTGAATTGGTAAGAGAAACTGTCTGCCAGAATCGATCCCAGCAATGTATTGTATGGGAAGAATCTTGTAAAGCCAAGTGATGGGAGGATGGACAGAAGATGCTGATGGTTAACAGTGTATCAAGGCTGCAGATTGATCTGGCAGAACTGATGATTTGGAATCAGCTTTCCGCAGAGGTTCAGTGACCGACAACAAAGCAGTCTTGGCTGAGTGGCCGTTTTTGAATTCTGCTATCATCCGGCTGGTTGCTCTGTAAAAGGAAAGACTGGTTAAAAAAACAACTCGTTTAATCAGTGGGCTTACCCGAGCCTGCATGAATGTGAGAAGAAACGTGTTAATGAAGTGTTTCAGTAATGGCAGAAGTGAAGGAGAAATTGCCTGTAGAAGGTGTGAGGGGATGATGTAGGGTGGCTGGAGAGGAGAAGTTTAGGATGAAGGAAGATTGATAGCTGTGGAATGTGGATGGTCTGATGGGTTTGTGAAGCTGATAACTGACTGCTGATGGTTGTAAATAAAAAACTATAATCTTACATTACGGCTCTGTGCTATTTCCTTCATGATATTTAGCAAGTCATGCTCCACAGATTTTCTGAAATCCTCGTGTTGTTTCTTTATTGCTTTGACCTCATCGCCGTCCATCATTTCACGGTATTCTTCTTCAGTCTGTTGAACAAAAGTATGAAAAGGCTTAAACACGAAATCTATAGATATTCGCTATCTAACCACCATTAGATGTCTGTAATCTAGGAATCAGAATGTTCAGAATTATGGTTTAATCTTATTACTTGACTTTCTGATCTCAGTCATACTCAAATTTGATTGGCAGACTGCTGTGCCAATTAGGGGTCGACCGATTATCGGCGCCGATATTAAGCATTTTTATTGTTATCGGCATCGGCCATTTTTAAAACCGATTTGCCGATAAAACCATTTTATTTTGAAATGCGCGATCTGGCACTGATCCAGCCACCTCAGTCAGAGCGCACCGCTCTGTGGTCTAGACTAAGCCCCGCCCATCGTCCGTCTGATTTGTTGGGAGTCACGAGTCTGGCCAATCAATACGGCTGGCGCGGCTGGAAAATGTTCCGCTCTCACACCGAAAGCACAGGAGCTGCTTCAGTGATCATCATCACACATCAATAAGTTATCTCTCGAAGGTAAGAATGCAGTAAACGTTCCTGAAGTTGCAATAAATCACTACACTGAAGTTGCAAAACACCTAAATATAATCGATTTATGATGACAAGCCCCGTTCAGTTATTATACTGTGAATTCCCGGTCAATGTCCGTCATTGCAGTGATATGCTTTAACGGATCATCACATCAGTGCTGAGATAGTGAAACTAAAACCTACTTCTCTCACCATTCGGCCAACTTAACGTTATATTGTGAATAGATTATCAACACGAATGAATTCACTCACGTCTGCTGCGTTTTTTTTTTTTGTGTTGTTCACATAGCTTCACTGAACAGCGTCCGTTCCGTTAGGGCTCTTAGTCAAAAAATTGCGCATATTTGGAAAAATATTGCTTTATTCTAACATGATTGCAAAATAATTTATCATACAGATTCAGAATTACCATTATGCAATTTTGAAGAGCTGAAAGGGCATCAAGCGCGAGCTCTGACGCCCTGACGCGACGCGAGCTCCCTATTCCTGATTTAGTTATCTCCGCGGCCGCGCTCTCTCAATAACCCTATGCTAATAACGTAAATTGTCAATAATCTCACATTGCACGTTTCTGGATGACGCTGTCCTGTATACTACTAATTGTTACCCATTTTAATTTACTTTATAAAACTTCAGAGAGATTACATTTATTTTCCATTATTTGTTCATTTGTTGCTGTTTAAATTTGCTTTAAGTTTTACTTTGTTTATAGAATGCTGCTGATGGATGCTCCCAGCACTTTTTATGTTTGTTGTTATTATAATATTAATGTTGTTATTATGAACAGTTCTCAGAATTAAGATGTGTTAAAATAATTTAAAGAGAGTCTTTGTCAGAGGCCTTTTTATTCTTAATTTGACATTAATTTTCATTTTTACACTAGACACATATCGGTTCAAAATATCGGTTATCGGTCTCCTTGGTCTGTAATAATCGGTATCGGCATCGGCCCTGAAAAATGCACATCGGTCGATCCCTAGTGCCAATATAACCCAACAGCACTGAGACTTTTCACTGTTTGTGTCACTATGCTTATCATTGTTTTTAACTGTGAATTCCACACAGATTGTCTTTAAGCATAAGTGTCTTTATAAGTGAGTCAATAAATCATTCACCCGTTTCAAATCTGATTAAACTGGTTCACAAACATGAATTCACTTCTTTTTCATGTGTTTGTGTGTTTTATGTGGAGTATGTATACACATAAGAATATAAATGCATAATATATGTATATGACCTCACCGGCTCATCAAAACATTCTCCAATCTTGAAGGTCTTTATTCCAGGGAAAACCATTTCACACTGGAACAGGTCCCTCAAACTCTTGGCTACGAGGTGCAAACTCTCATCCTCATAGGCAAAGACACTTCCATCCTTACCCAACAAAAGCACCAACTGCAGACCAAATGCATCACATGGGAATTCATCAATGGCTCCAATCACCTCCATTTCCATCGATTCTTGGAGGTAAAAATCTTTCCAGGCTTCAAGCTGCTTTTCATCCCCTTTGAACACTGTTCCATCCTGGTCACAAATTCTCAGTGTATAACCTCTTGGTTTTAGAAGAGGAATCGTTGAGTTGTAATTACACTTTACAAAATGTGCTATTCCACTGAGGTCCACAGCATCTAAAGCACAAGAAGTACATATTATTGTTATTATTATTATTATATTGGAATAGGAGTAAAATTAGGAAAAGAGACATTATTTATAGTATAAAAAAGTGTGCAACAGATACTATTTATTTATTCATTCATTTAATTTTTTAGTAGTTTTGTATACAATTTTGTACGCACAGAATACACACACTTCAGAAATCTGCATCAATCAGTTGTGCCTTATTATTATTATTATTATTATTATTATTATTATTATTATTAATTTAAAGTGCCCAGGAATAAGAGACTTGGATGAATCCTGTTAGCTATAATCTGAAAAATATTCAAATTCACCAGATTTCCGACAGACCGGTAACAGCTAGTGAGACTGGGAAAACTCACATCCAGGACTCTCACAATCAGCACTGGTGCCCCACAGGGTTCACAACTGCTATAGTGCATGTCTGGGAAACTCATTAATATTCATGTATGCTCCACCTTTGGAAATCGAAAATCTCCGAAGTGTGAAATAGACCTATTGTTTAAATCATTTAATTGCTAACATTCTTCATGATCATTAATACATCTTTGATGATAGTGCTTTGACAGAACTAAAAATGTTTGTGTTGCACCATTAAATTTAGTTAAAGCATACTCTACGTATAAACTTATTTATTGGAAGGCTCTGATCAGAAGTAACAGTTGGAATGAAAACTGTACTGCATCAATAAGTTTTTGTTTTACCTGACATACTTCAGTTCTTTAGAAATATATGATAATGCTGACATTTACACTTGCTTACATTTTAAGAGAGAGAACAAAGATTACTTTGTTAGTGGCTCTTCAACACGAACCTGTCCTTAAATAAAATCATTCATAATTAATAAATGTCATTTCTGTTTGTGTTTGCTGCCGTGCTTATGCGTTTTTTGTTATGCTCTTAACACTGCTCATGATGACATACAGAGCATGAATGGTGTAGTTGTGTTGACCTATTTTGATGATGCATTTTAGGCTAGACCCACCTGATTTTCTCTGGGCGCACATACATTGTGATTCCTGGCTACACTAGTGCTTGTTACTTCTCATCTGCATTTTCTTTACAACAGCCATGAACAGTGACATTCCTCTTCTTCATTACTCTTGACTAGGAATGTCCCATTTTTGATAGTGTGTTCTTTACACCAGTCAAATATATTAAGTGTGCTTCCACTGACCCTGGAGCCATTTGATTCCACAAAAAAAGTGCCTTTGTAGATTTGTAGAAGTATGAAGATTTTTTGGAGAAACTCACATTTGACCAAGTGTTTATCCAGGCGCATCTTCTCTACCCAAGGTTTGCTGCAGTCTCAGGTTCTCCAATCAAGAGCCATGTTTTGGAATCTCACACTTTTAAAGTATTAATTCTCTGTTGAAGTTCTGTGCAAATTTCACAGATCTTGTTACTGGTCAAGATCTGCTTTCAGTATTTGCATGTGCTCAACACAGTCTCATTACCACAAAAAGGGAGTGTCCAAAACTTGATAACACTGAACTCGGTCAGCGGGCGATTCTTTTTTTGTTACGCAGTTTGTCTGTCAGTGAAGAGCAGACAATTCATTACAGCTTCAAACACTGAGGACAATGTCAGCTTGAAATCACAGTCATCCTTGTCTTACAAGCAGCCATCTTAAAAGCATTATGTTTGAAATGAGTTCAATGTCTATATTTTATTTCCTTATACTACGTTTGGTAACTTATTTTTGTGATATTTCTAAAGAAAAATTATGCTAGTAAAGCAGAGGTCTGTTTATCCAAAGGTGATTGTTGAAATATTTTTTTTAGCTTGACCTTTCTTACCTTCTTTAATGAATGACAGAAATTCCTCCTTGATTTCTTCTGGGGATCTAAAGGAAAAATGTGTAATGACATTTTATAACTAATATTTGAATATACATGATCTATTATGATTTTAATATAACATGTTGCAGGTAATTGCCAATATATGTATTGTATTTCTAAAATAATAGTGATAAAAAAAATCTCAATTCTGTTTTACATCTGAATTCCATAAACTTAAAAACTTTTGCATAAGCATCTCATTATAGGGACAAAATGGGGTTTTACTAAAATAAATAATTCTCTAAAATAAATAAACAGGGGAAATTCTGTAAAGATAATCTTTATCAGAAATGTCCTTCACTTTCACACACTTATATAATCACAAAATATGTTGTGTAAATTATATCACTCTAATTTTTGCCCAAGTCCACAAATAATGTTATTGTTTGTGATGTACAAGTGATTACAACAGTTTATAGACGTTCAAGCCTGGAAAAGATTTTTGGATCTTTTTAGAACCTTTGTCAAGTTCAGATTGTAAACCTCAAGACATAAAAAAAAAATTACTTTATGATGTTACACAATGGGTGTGTGAATATTTTATATTCTCATATATACACTATTATCAAAGAGTTTAGAACAGAAGAGGCGACACTCTGATTATTTTTGGGTAACAGCCACTAGATGGCGCTCCGGTAGTGCGGCCGCCATTATGGGGTGAAAATACTACCTGGACCATAGAATCCTTCACATCTTACGTACCCAAAATTGGCGAATTTCACTGCCAAATCAGAAGCGCAATAGAACAGTTTTTAAATTAAGTCACCAGTAAATTGTATGGCTCCTACAGTAAATGTTGTATTGCCTTAAATATGTTTTATTTTACCAGTTGTGGAATCCAACCATTCATCCATCTGAGGTAACGTAGTTAAGCCTACTTTATTGAGTATTTCCATTTTATGCAACTTTACACATTTATTAATTGTAAATTAATAATTAATGCATTTAAGATCATCATATTTACAGTGAACAATATATTTCAGACCAGAGATGTTCACGAGTCTTTTATCTGGAGTCTGAGTCAAGTCTGGAGTCTTTTGTCACGAGTCCCAGTCGAGTCTCGAGTCATTAAAAAAAAAAAAAAATCTCATAATCAAATCCTATTTTCTATCCTAGTTGTATTACAAATAATATGAACTTTCTATCACCTGTTTTATTTTAAATTACGGTCCTATTATGTAAGGGATAATGTACATCCAGATTGTTACTTTATAATCCACTACAATGTACAAAACAGTCGTCCTGGCAACACGAGTAGTCATTTTCAATACAGTCACTAAACGGACACAAGATGGCGCCAGTGAGTCACGGTTTGTTATACAGCAGTTTGTTATACAGCTTCGTTGGTAACTGTAAGAATAGCATATTTCTAATAGCGGGGCACATTGTAACGCAGTGTTACAATGAACCTGATCTGTGAAACTGGAATGTAAACCTGGTAAGTGTCTTCTGATAGTTAGTGAAGCATTAAAGAACTACCCAAACTGCTAAACAACAGATTGAAGATGCTAAAATAATATCAATAAATAATGATAAAATAATATCAAATTATTTTATATGATAAAATAATATCAAATTTGTCTAATTTCAAATAAACGCAAAAAATAGATGAAAAATTAGCTTAAGTAAGAAATTTGCTTTTGCTATCGTTAAATAAATGTTCAGTGATATCTCCCAAATATTTCTGAATTTTGGTGCAATTTTTTCTCTATATGTTGTCGATATGGCAACTAGTAAATACGCTAGTTTCCTCATGCTAGCGTGTGTGTAAGTATTTAAACCATGTGTGTTACAACTAACCCCGCGTTAGTTTGTGCCCCGCGCTCCCCTATAGCCTACACTGTGCGTAACTAAATAACCAATATAACTAAAATAAGCTATTAGACTTCGCTTTACTACAATATGAAAACTTACTTTTTTGTCATGATTCAAACTGTGTTTCAGGGCTGAAGTCTCCTTCAAGCTGAGCTACGTGTTCAAAAAAAAAAAGGTAAAATTGAAGATAATCTTTGAAATATATAAGATAACTTGAAATAACTTGACAAATTATTTCTATTCAAATGATCAACATTAAACTCAATGTTTTTTTTTTTTGTTTGTTTTTTTTTTTACATAAGTTGTGACATCAACTAACAACATTATTTTTTAACAATGACACTGTTAGCCTATTGTATTAATTAAAGGTAGTCTAACATTTTACTTTTGTCAGAATTTCTTAATTATTAAGGTTTTTGTATGAAAATACAATGTTAAAGAATAAAGGCATAGACAAAGTTCATACACTGTCATGTAACCTAAAAATGTGTATAAGTAGCAACAACTAAAATAACTTCTTTTATTAAAGACAAAAACATTATTTAAAAAGATTTAAGAAAGGGAAAAAACTCACCTAACGTCTCCCACCGAGCAATCTTTGGTGGTTTCCTTTGGAAATCTCTGCTTGCACAGATTATGTACATTGGGCGTTACTGTGAATTCCTTCTCTGCTGGTTGGTCTCTGTTGGTGAGTGTTGTTGTTGTATGTTTATGTGTTTTATGTGGAGCATTGCTGCAAATCCAATTTCCCCTTGTGGGACAATTAAGGTATTTTGACTTTCACTTTGACTTAGTATTTGGTATTTTTAGAGAAAGAGCGACACGCCTCATAATATCCAAGCCATAGACTGTAAAAAAAGATGGACAACGCGACGCCGCTTCCTTCCATTGTATTGAACTGAAGCCATAATGGACGCCGATGGGCGCTGACTTGGAACCTGGGCATGCGCAGAAGGAATCGTCAGTGGAGCCCGGAGGCGGAGTCGCGGTATCAAACTTCCGCCCAGAAGGCTGCGTCATCATTGATGTATTTTAAATAGGCTATATAAATTATACGTAATTTAGAATTCTCCCTATAAAATAATAGGCTATTCTGTTTCTAGAGCAATAATATTTTTGAAACAGCAAATTCAGTAGATAAACTCAATATAATATGCCACTAGAAACAACTCTAAAATGTCAGAAACGGTCCTGCCATTTTAAATAAAAGGTTTAAACTAACGTTACAGGAGATCGATTGCTGTAGACAGTGCTCTATAATTAATTAGAGTAGGCTATCATTAGTTTTATCCTGCTAATTATTATTTTATACCCATAAAAATAATTAGTAACTGCCAGATAACGATCACCTGCTTTTTTCCGTCATGGCTAACGTTAGGCATGTTATCTTGACTAATAACGTTTATTAATTAGCATATGAAGCCCACATTTAACGTTACCGAGAAAAGTTCAGATATCCGTCAGATCCTGTAGGTCAGTTAGTACAGTTTACTGCTGAACAGTTCAATTTGTCGGTGTGAAATAACACAGAAACTGAAAATTAATAGTTATTTATTTATCTTCACTCTCCCCTCGAAGCTCCGACAGTCTTCAGACGAGCTGTCAATCAACTGTGAATCACGACGACACGCCCCGTTTCTATAGCACCAAATTGCTAGCTAAAATCAAACTTATCACAAAAACGAACAATTGAATATAAATCAGCGTGATAACAACTACCTTAAATGACCAGAACCATCTTTCGGAAAATTTTATTTGAAGCATAATTTATATTTATGTTTTAACTTAAGTCTCATTCGTCTGCATTGAGCGGGCGGGGTTTATGACCTGTACTGCATCCAGCCTCCAGGGGGCGATCAAAGAGCCCGCAGCTTCACTTTTCAGGACGTATGAGGCACACCCGATCCAAGCCCACACCGGAGGGAAGAATCCAGAGCCATAGAGAGAGCCACAAAATATCCTAGTTTTTTTGTCACGATCCATAAATGTGTATAATTGTGAATTAAAAAAAACGAAAATCTTATGCTGCTGATTTTGCTTATAACTTTATTTATATTCATTTTAGCAACACAAAATCTCTCTCAAACTGACCTTTATACATGTACCTAAACATTTGAGACAGGTATTGGTGCATTATATACTCAAGTGTGAATGTAGACCATGAAATATGGCAAATTTGTAGAAAATACACTTCAAATTCACGGATTGCCACCAAGCAAAATTAAATATACACATTGTAAATTTAGCAAAACTGTGATATATTATACATCAAAATTTTCAGTAGGCACTGTGTAATCACACAAATATAAAGAAGCAGCACACTTTGGCCCAAGTTGGCTGAAATTACTCAAAATGTGACCACACCCCCCTTAATTATGAATAGCCTAATGCCAAAAATGAACAATTCTACAAAAGATTCAATTACAGCTCAAAATCAGCCCAAAATAATGCACAGCACATCTTTACTCATCAGTATCATCCCTATCACTATCATCAGAGCCACCATCCCATGTACTTCTTTCCTCTGTTTTCTGGGAAACATTTGCACAATTTTGGCACCAACAAAAATCAGTACAAGAAAGTCTTGCAGACATACAGGAACATCTTCCAGTCTGCCTCCGGTCCTTAGGTGCGAGATACACAATGTCTTGACAAACAGTTATCACGTTTAGGTTCAAATCATCTGGAATATCAACATAATGGGCCAGTGTTGGTTCCTCAGTTGCACCAATAATCCACGAAATCAGATTGTACAGTTCGAGGGGCACAACAGATTTTGCTTCACTCACATTTAAATCATCTGACGTGGGTGGCCATGTACATGTCATAACAGGAGAGTCACATAGAAGCATGTTTAATATCAATGCTGCACTATAAAGTGTCCTTGTGTCCTCTGTAGTATTGATAGAGGCCACTGAAGTTTGTCTTTGCGGATCAGCTGTTGTACTTGGTGTTTTCACCATCACTTCAGTTGACTCTATTGTTTCTGTACCTGATGGATGAGGGAGCCTGTCGATCAGCTTATCTGCAGTCAGTGTCTCAACAAAAACCAGCTCACTGATGTTGCACTTGTTGGGCAAGTGAAATATCAGCTGGGGGAAATCACAAATCAACCTCCTCTTCAATTTATCCAGCCTGAAACAAAGTACAGCGAAAGATGATCACAACCGTATAAATAAAGATATATTTACACTGAAAACAACTGAGTTAAAATACACTGTGTACCAGCTTCTACACATTATAAAATATGATTATGATTATCATTATTATAAATTCCATTTTTGTAAGAAAAAATAAAAATGTTGCATAAACATTCTTTCCAAAGCTGCGTATTTAAATGAAACTTGTGGTATTTAAATTACCTGTAGTTTGAAGCATCAAGATCTTCATGGTTTTTTTCTCAAAATATAAAAAGATCCTTCTTAGCTGCATCATTGTCAGCACCTCTTGGTTTACAATTATTCTATGGCGCATGATTCTCACAGAGAAGATCTTGTAGCTGGCATCGAAGGTTGGCTCATTTCTGAAAAGAAAACAGAAAAAAACAGAAAATATATTTTATGTGCCATAACTATTTCACAATGGCTTCTATTTTAAATATAAAATATAATAATTGGTAATAGAACATTACTAGTTTAATCTACCTTCACAAACCACTACACATTTGATCATACTGAATTACTGTGAATTACTGTGAGTTGTGCAGTCAAAACTGTTTACAAACAAATACAGACTATGTAGATTGTCAATGTGTATGGCATAAAACTTCAAAGTTCAAATGTGTGTGTGAGTGGTGTGTGTGTGTGTGTGTGTGTGTGTGTGTGTGTGTGATTTTACCCACCTGCTGACAATGTTTCCGCCTGTGAAAGATGGTCCTTCTGGCGTTTGCATGCCACACACAAAGCAAGCACAGGACCTGCACAAGCTATGGACAGGCCCCTCCTGGACCTAAGTTTCTTTGTCGGACATTCAGTTGTTGAGGTACTACAACTCGATGACATAGACTGGTCTTTGTAAGCATCTTGAACTTCAGGACGCTGTGTGACACGTTTCTCTGCCACATCCAAGCGCTTTTTATCAATGAAACACCTGTAGCAAGTGGAGTGAAATCCAGCATCTTCGGGAACATTTTCAAACTCGATTTCTAGACAATGTCTGTATGTTTCTGCTATTCTCTGATTCTTATACTCTTAGAAAAAAAGGTTCTTTGGGGTTCTATATAGAACCCTAGGGTTCTTTAACCAACTTTATAGAACCCTTTCTGCCAAAAAGGTTCTATATAAGGAGAAAGAACCAAAGGGTTCTTTGGGCTAAATGTGCTTTATATACATTATTAGTGCTTTATTTAAATTATTACACTATTGAACATTATATTTGTGTTTTTACTTCAATTTTACTTAGGCACACCTTTCATTCTGAAGAAAACAAACTTATATACATTTTCAAGTTTAATAGGTTTATTAGAAAATAATAATTGCGCATTATCCTGTAATGAAAAAAAATCTAATTGTTTCTGGATCTAGGCACTAGGGGCAGTGTTTTATATTGCTTGTGTCATTGTAAATGCTAATAAAAATGTCTTAAATGATTACATATTATTTTGTTGTGTTATGCCTATAGGTATTTAAGTTTTTCTAGTGATAAAGTAACTATATATAAATTATGTAATTCATAAAATTTAATTAAAATAAATTAAAAACTAAATCAATAAAATGAACCCATAAAAGGGTTCTTTTGATTGAACCCTTAAAAAGGGTTCTGTATAGAACCTTTTAGGGGTTCCAAATACGTAGCGCCTGATAGAACCTTTTAAGGTTCTATAGAACCTTTTCTTCTAAGAGTGTATACCCTGCAAACCAGCCACCGTTTGACGCTATTTCTGAACGTGTCCCATCATGTGCATGTAAAATCCTTTGTTTCATCTTTCTTTATGGACGTGAGATGCATATAGCATTGTTTAAAATCCCTTTTACGATGTTTTGAAGGAGTTCTGGTTGTAATTTCCTCATCTTCGCTACTTGATATTGACAACAAGGGCGCAGACATCTTGGACTTGGACGTCTTTGTTTAAAGGGTCATGAAACCCCAAAACACTTTTTTGAGCTGTGAACAGGTATGTATAAGCTGCGCAGCATTGAAAACACAAAAGGTACTCATTAATGTTATTCATAAGTGAAAAATAGTTATTTTTGCATTTTTCAGAGCGATTTCTGTCTTCCGGTTTGAAAAGCTGAGTTGGAGCAACGTCACAAAATCTTTTTTTTTTTTTTTTTTTTTTTTGAACATTATATTTATTGGGTTTTTCCTTTAACAAATAAAATAATACAAAATACAAATTGAATTAAAGCTGCAAGCAGCATTGAGAGGGCCCTCGCACCCGGGCTCACCGCCACCCGTTGGCCTCAGGAAAACAGTGAACAGTGGGCGTCATGCATTTAAGCGAGTGAATACAGGAGAATTATGCCAAAGTCATTTCGAAATGCCACACTTCCTGCGGCCAACAGGTGGCGCTTTTACCGTAACTGAATTTTGCCATGTTGATGTCTTCAGGCCAGGACTATCATTGAACACGTGAAGTTTGAAGCAGATCGGACATTGTATGCCTGAGTTACAACAACTTCCTGTTTCTTTCGTGGCGTTAATCGCATACATTAGCACTCAGCCAAGTGTTGCATGATTTAACCTGTTTCTAGCATGTCTGGTACTTCGTGGCATGATGAAATGTGAATCTGGTAGTGAATTACAGTATAAAGCATGCCACTTCCTGTTGCCAGCAGGTGGCGCTATGACTAAAAATTATCATATAGACTCTTTAGGCTAGGACTCTTATCAAACATGTAAGTTTAGAGCAGATCGGACATAGTATGCCTGAGTTACAACAGTTTCCTCTTTCATGGCGAAACATCAGACTTTGTCAGGCCGCCACGGACACGCCCTTCAGCGAAAACTCTAAATCTTCGCAATTTAACGTCACAAAGGCCTTTAGATTAGACTGACCAAAAATGACATTGATCTGATTAAATCTCTAGGAGGTTTCGTTAAAGTACAACATCTGGAAAATGCAAAAAACGGTGAATTAATTCAAAAATCTGACTTCCTGTTCAGTTTCGGATTTCGCTCCAAGAGAATTTTTGTAGTATTGGGCTGATAAATGTGTGTACCGAATTTCAAAACCATAGTGTAATGTAGCGAGCGGGGCTGTACGTTAGATGGCGCTATCGAGCCATTTTGCCACGCCCAATTCCGAAAACCATAACAGACGTAAATTTTCACCACTTCTGACGCGTGTGCAAAGTTTCGTGAGTTTTCGAGCACGTTTAGGCCCTCTCAAATGCGATTCACTTTGGAGAAGAAGAATAATAATAATAATATAGCTGCGAGCAGCGTGGCGGGCCCAAGCCCGGTGGCACCGCCACCCGGTGGCTTCAGGGCAACTGTGCACAGCGGGCAATAGGCACTTAAAACGGTTAAACATCAAGGACTATGTCAATTCACTCCACATTTACTGCACTACAAGGTGCCGCTATAGAGCCCCTCCTCCCTGCCCATTTTCAAAGGATTACATGTGCCAAGTTTTAACATTATTCTGATGAATTTTGAAGCAATCAGGTAAAATAAGAGGGTGATCTCAATGTATGCTGAAAGTGACACATTTTCTGCTTCCAGTTGGTGGCGCTATGACTTTGATCACAATAGTCAATCCATGTGATCAGCCTTGTACTACGAAGACTAAGCCAAAGTTTCATCAAAATCAATTAATGTATGCAGAAGTTATAACACTTTGTTTC